>JACBYL010000136.1:0-61588 GCA_015266385.1 Trichoderma oligosporum | reverse complement strand
AATTATGCAAGGCGTTCGCAGACTTTTGGGCCATGACTGTAACTGTAACTCTCAATGCTATCTACTGACTGCTACTCTACCTACTAGGTACTCTCTAGTCGTCTGCCAAGTAGTTACTATCTATCTGTCTGCCTTTCTGAAGTAAAAGCTTTCATTCATCTATATAGAATACCCATTCTTCTGACTATCACCCGTGTCCCTCTCAATCTATACATATGAAGAGCTCTTTTCACTTATCAAGTCTTGCTACTACTCGCGTGCTCTGTATATGTCAATGCTTTAGCTGTATCTAACTGTACGCCACAGCCGCTGCAACAGATCGCTAGCGCTAATAGCTCTGTCTATCTCATATAATGGAGAATATAAGTAGGGGCTTTTGTGTGATGGATGGATAGCCATGGCAATGAATATAATCTCTTCTGTGTGTAATTTGTATCAGCTTAGTTCGATGCTACCTCTCTCCTCTCCTATTTTTGCTTGTCATGTCCGTATTGCGACCCTTTCGTCAGCTGGTAGCAGTACAAGTATCACCCAAAAAGCCCCGCGTTGCCGATAGCCTCCTCCGTCTCCCCCACCACAATTTCAACCATCGCCATATTCATGGGGCTCGTACTCTAATCGCATTTGCTCCTCAACACTCTTGTCGCCTCTACTCTCACTCAGCACATTTGCCGAACTCTACCCATACCCGTACACATACATATTCAACTTCAGCCATCATGGTCGCCCAAGACTTCGAGGCTGTCCTCAAAGGCAAATACCCCGCTAAATCGCATGCCAGTCGCGTTGTCGACCTCCTTCGCAAAAAGGCTCCTAATGCCAATGGAGTTCTCTATCTTGAAGGTCGCATGACCAAGCTTCTAGAAGACAACGACTCCCCCGAGCCCTTTCGGTACGTACGATATCTCTATTCCTCCATCTATCCATCTTCCGTGTATGTACAGTACGTATCCGCTATTAACCAAGCTTTGCTCGTTGCAGCCAGCGTCGTTTCTTCTATTACCTCACCGGCTGCGATCTAGCCGATTGCTATTATACCTACGATATTCAATCTTCCAAGTCCACGCTCTTCATTCCTCCCATCGATCCTCAAGATGTCATCTGGTCTGGCTTGCCAACCACCATCGACGAAGCCCTAAAGCTATACGACGTCGACGAGGTGAAGCTCACTACTGAGGTCAATCCCACACTGGCCCATCTTGCGGGAACCAACCCCAGCTCTACAGTCTTCGCAATCAACGGCCAGGTATCAGATCATATTACCTTTATTGGGTTTGAGAATAAAGATTTCTCTCTTCTCAAGACTGCCATCGAGGTCTCTCGTGTCGTCAAAGATGAGTTCGAGGTAGCCATGATCCGCAAGGCCAACTACGTCTCTAGCTTGGCGCACAAGGCTGTTGTCGAGCGGGCAAAGAAGGCTTCCAACGAGAGGGAGCTTGAAGCAGCATTTTTGGAAAGATGCGTTGCCAACGGAGCTAAGAACATGGCATATCATCCTATTGTTGCTAGTGGTCGAGCTGCTGCAACCCTTCACTATGTCCCGAACAATGCTCCTTTGGAGGGGAAGCAGAATTTACTAATTGACGCTGGCGCTGAGTGGGATAACTATGCAGCAGATATTGTAAGTTTTTCTTATTTTTTTCTTTTTTCTTCTTCCTTTTCTTCAGTACGATTCGCCCGCTTACACTAGCGACAGACGAGGACGTTCCCGCTCAATGGCAAATTTACCAAAGAGGGTCGCGCAATCTATGACATCGTCTACAAGATGCAAAAAGACTGCATTGAAATTATCAAAGCTGGCATCAACTGGGAAGATGCCCACATCTTGGCCCACAAGATCGCCATCGACGGCTTGCTATCACTAGGAATCCTCAAGGGTGACAAGGACGACATCTTCAAAGCTAGAATCAGCCAGGCCTTCTTCCCTCACGGGCTTGGACACTACCTAGGCATGGACACTCACGATACTGGCGGTAACCATAAACGCCAGGACCCTGATATCATCTTCCAAAATCTGCGCTTACGAGGCCAAGTTCCTGCTGGCGGTGTTGTCACTGTTGAGCCAGGTGTAAGTAATACGAATTTTTTTGTTCTCTCGCGCCTTCTATCTGGCATGTGTAATTTTCAATCTCACATAATCTGCAGGTCTACTTTTGCAAATTCATCATCGACCCGTATTTGGAAAACCCCGAACAGAGCAAATACATTGATGCTGCTGTGCTTGACAAATACTGGGACGTGGGTGGTGTTCGGTAAGCAAATGACTCTCTCTCTTTTTTTTTTTTTTTTTTTTTTTTTTTTTTTTTTTTTTTTCATAAGCATTAGAAAGGCGTCCATACTAACTTGGTTATAGCATTGAGGACAATATTCTTGTCACGGAGACGGGATATGAGAACCTCACCACTGCAATCAAGGAGCCTGGCGAGCTGGAAGCTCTCATGGCGGCTAACTAGATGAAGCTTACTATACCATGTAAATAGCAGAAAATGCAAAATAAGGATGAAAAAGAATTGTCAAAATGATTCAACCTCGTTCTACACGTTATTTGAGAATGCTCTATATTGACCAATGGCCAGGTAAAATTTGCATGTACAAATTACGCGTAATGCGTACCAATCAATAACCCATTGTCCACTGCCACTCAATACACACTGTGCTTTTTGCCCTTTTCGCCCAAAAATCCATCCCGCCCAAAGAGCCCCCTTTCACGATTCATTCTCCGGAAGAGCCATTATAAACCCCATCCGGCCCTCCCCGGGACCGAATGCCCGGCGGCGAAATAAGATATGATGCTTCGTTCATCGCATCAATTTTTATAGCAGCCAGGGATGATTAAATCAACTTTTTTTTTTTAAATAAAAGACCATGGCATCTCCGAGCATGATGCATACGCGTAAGCCCGTTCCGATACGGCGGCGGCCTGTCCCAACAGCTGAATATAGCCATCAAGAGGACATTTATGACATGTATATGGATGCATCACCGTTGCCGTCGGTGTCATCGCCAGAAACGGCAGCAACTCGACAGCTGAGACCCAGTAAATCAGCTATCAATCTCAAAGAAGAGGCACCTCATCCGCCAGTGGCCCGCGCCGCCACCGCGTTCAGTCCTCAACAGGTCAACCCTGGGACAATTCCTTCTTCTGTTAGCATTCTCGCCGACGAGGATATGCTTCCTCCGCCTCCGTATTCAGGGCCATCTCTCTCTCCGGCACCAGAATTACCTCTAAGGCGTATTCAAAGCTCTTCCGCTCTCTCCATCGGGGCCGTGGCCGGAGCTGCATCAGCAACCAGCATCTCACCGCATCATCATCATCAGCAGCAGCAGCAGCAGCATCAAGAGGCCGCTATCTCCACGGACACAAAGCAACCAGACTCAATCTGGAAATCAGCCATCGGATCAGCTCAGTATTTTGCGTCCGGCCTCATCTCTCATCCTTCTGAATCAACGCGCCACTATTCCATCATTCGGCACTGCCGCGCCCTGATATGGTATTCTGGTCCTTCCACCTCCATCTCCATTACGATCCTCTCGGATGAGCCTTTGCCTCCTTCACGCACCCTCTGGATGCAACAAAAGGGCTACTCTGGGAACATGGGTATGGCTATTAAAGCACTCGCCGGAACTACATCATCCTGGATCAACGTCACTCCCGTCCGTCGCGCCACTGTGAATGATACTCCCGAATCAGATGAGCGCAGCATCCAGAGAGACTTGAAACGCTTCGCCAAAAAGGCTTCTGGAAGGCAAAAGAAGCACATTCCGCGAGAGACCCACGTCGTTCGCATTCCCGCTTCCGCGTCAGACGGATACTTCCGCCTAGTTCTCTGCGCGGGTGTCCAACCCGGCAAGAAAGTCTTATGTGGGAGCCCTATCTTCCGCGTGGCGAGTACATCGACGGATGTAAGCGTTGTGCGTGGTGCTAGTCTAAGTACCATGCCGTTGGAAATGGGCGTAAAAGTAGCAAGTACTATAGGTCAGGCCATGGCGAATAAGTATATTGGCGTGGCGGGAGCCGTGGTACACAGCCAAGTGAACAGCGTGGTAATTAATACGACGGCGAAAAAGGTCGGAACTATGGCTTATCAGGGATTTCAAACATCTGGGTTGGAAGATGCAATGCAAGAGAGTTGGCAGCGACAGAGGGAGCACCAGGGAAGATATGATCCCTTGATGGTGGATGTAGCAGTCGTCAACACGATTGGTTCGGATGCCGGCCCCGGAGCACCGTTTCCCGTAAAGTTTGATGGGAAGGTGGTTCAGGGGACAGGGAGGTCGACATCGAATCTGGGCATCCCAACAGCCAATCTGAGCGGCGTGTCAGATCATATCAAGATCCGTATGGGAGGCGTCTTTGCGGCCTGGGCGTGCATACAAATTCCCAAGAACAAGAACAGCAACAGTGCTAACAATGAGGAGAGGGAGCAAGATGATATAATACCAACAGATTGGCTTGAAGCCATTGTCACAATAGCGCCGTCCCGACACGGCCCTCCCTCCGTAGCCATGAAAAACAGCGTCACGGTACACATTATTTACGACTTTGAAGATACTCACTTCATCGATGCCAAGGTCAAAGTCATCCTCATGGGTTTCCTCCACCCTCCCGCGGGTCCTACCACAACTGCAGAGCACCTCGTGGAAGAGCATGCCCGAGATGTTGACACCACGCTAGCAAGTTTGGCGCGTGCAACCTGGGAGCCGTACGAGACGGTAGCAATGATCAAAAGCGTGAAGAGCGAACGAAGTCTTGGGGAGAGGCTAGATGGAGCGACGGGGAAAGTGGTGAGACAGGTGGATAAAATACCACTGCATTGGGCGGGAGTAAGATCGGAGACTGGAATGCTCCTGGATAAGTCGTATGGGAATGGTGGGATGTGGATTGTGAGGTGAAGTTGATGGTTGAATAGTAGGTTATTCAATATTACACTGTAATGTGTACTCTGGCCATGTATTTTGGAGCATGCATATAGCGAGAGTTGGAGGCTTTCTGCCACATTAGCGTTTGGGCGTTCAATCTATTTCAGCCATAATTATCTCCTTCGATTTAACTAAGAAATCGGAAAAAAAGGAGATGAATGATCATTTTCAGGACAGACATATGAGGATGGACTTTCAAAAGAGATTGACTGGGCCTTGATTAACGAGGACAGACAAGATGTCCTTCTTTTTGACAATTAACTATTTAAACGGTAGATTAGATCTGCATGTTTATAAAAATACATCTAGAATTATAATATTTGTTGCGGCTACATCAAATGAAGTCTATCTAGTCACTAATATCCAGCAATCAATTGTTGCTAAATCCGGCAATATGATGCGGCCAAAGCCGGTCACGGCCGGCAAAGCTCCGGCCCGGCTCGGCATCATTTAACACTACGGAATTGGCAAACTCCATCTCGCTGAATAACTCTACCACTCTCAACATCGCATCTTCAAACTAAATTCAAGACAATATAACAAGAAGAATAAAGATAATTTACATCGATAACCATGATCTGTTCCTCTTGCCGATCCGCGCTTCGCCTGCGCCTCCTTCCTTCTCTCTCGCGCGCCTCCTATACCACCATTACTCCCATCGCCAACTCTCTCAGCATCAAGACTCCCTCTCAGCGCATTCGCTGCCTCTCCTCAACAACATCTCGCCAACTATCTTCTCCCTCTCCAAGCGAACAACAACAAGACGAAGACGCACACATGTCACCCGCCGAATCCTCTATCGCCGCGCTCCTCTCTTCAAAACTTCACCCCACGTCCCTTCTCGTTCAAGACATCTCTGGCGGCTGTGGCAGCATGTACGCCATTGACATTACATCGTCTGCCTTTCGCGGCCTCAATATTCTTAAGCAGCAGCGTCTCGTCAATTCTGCGCTGGGCGATCTCGTTAAGGAGTGGCATGGCGTGCAGATACGGACGAGGGTGCCGCCAGAGCATGAATGAAACTATGAAAAGCGGGCAAATGAATCAAACGTGCGGAGGGGTCAAGGACATATAGAGGAGCCTACGCGACGCAGAGGCTCAATTGGTGAAATCAAGTGTGTTGAGGACGGAATGAGAATATAATGGACAATTGGCTGTCTGCGAACGTGGCATCATCAATGGAATCATCTCCATTCTCCTTAGTCCATACAAGTGCAAGTTTATACTATATATGTATACGTAAATGTTCTTTCTATAATGTTCTATCCGCTACTCCGTACATGTCATCAATATCATTGACTTTTAACCCACTCAGCTTAGCTTTCTTTTTTTATAGGCTTGTCCATTTTCATCATCATACACCTCTGCAGTCTCATCATGCAAACTTTCATGAGCGCCATGCTCCTTTAACAGCTCCACCAACGCTATGTTATTAGCAGCTGTAGCGTACCACATTGGCGTCCTGCCATATTCATCTTTGGCCTCCAAGTCAGCCCCTTTTTGAATGAGCAATTTGACAATATCGTTGTTGCTATAATATGCAGCTAAGGCCAGTGGCGTCCTGCCATCTTCATCTTTGGCCTCCAAGTCAGCCCCTTTTTGAATGAGCAATTTGACAATATCGTTGTTGCTATAATATGCAGCTAAGGCCAGTGGCGTCCTGCCATCTTCATCTTTGGCCTCCAAGTCAGCCCCTTTTTGAATGAGCAATTTGACAATATCGTTGTTGCTATAATATGCAGCTAAGGCCAGTGGCGTCCTGCCATCTTCATCTTTGGCCTCCAAGTCAGCCCCTTTTTGAATGAGCAATTTGACAATATCGTTGTTGCTATAATATGCAGCTAAGGCCAGTGGCGTCCTGCCATCTTCATCTTTGGCCTCCAAGTCAGCCCCTTTTTGAATGAGCAATTTGACAATATCGTTGTTGCTATAATATGCAGCTAAGGCCAGTGGCGTCCTGCCATCTTCATCTTTGGCCTCCAAGTCAGCCCCTTTTTGAATGAGCAATTTGACAATATCGTTGTTGCTATAATATGCAGCTAAGGCCAGTGGCGTCCTGCCATCTTCATCTTTGGCCTCCAAGTCAGCCCCTTTTTGAATGAGCAATTTGACAATATCGTTGTTGTGCCAACAAATAGCTAAGGCTAGTGGCGTCCTGCCATATTCATCTTTAGCCTCTAAGTCAGCCCCTTTTTGAATGAGCAATTTGATAATATCGTTGTTGCGCCAACAAATAGCTAAGGCTAGTGGCGTCCTGCCATAATCATCTTTAGCCTCTAAGTCAGCCCCTTTTTGAATGAGCAATTTGATCATCGCTGTGTGGCAGTTTTTTGCAGCCGCTGACAAGGGCGTCTGTCCTTTATAACTTTCTTTCACATCCAGGTCAACATTTCGCCCAAGTAAAAGTTCTACTACTTTTGTATGCCCGCCCCATGCAGCCCACCATAGCGGCGTACGAGACTTCGGGTCTTCAGCATTCGGATCGTAACCTTTTGCAAGTAGTTCAACCATCACGTCATACAGACCGAATCTCGCTGCTATATGTGATGCTGTATATTGGCCCGGCGTATCATCAAGCTTTTGCAACAAATTGTTATGAGTAGGGAATATATTTTCGCCCCATAATATTGTATACCATGAGATTGAACGCCTGAGTTCGATAAAATAAACAACCGACAAGGCTTCTAACCCTTGATTCAAAGCGTCGTGCGCGTGATGGCCCCAATTTTCAGCCGCATAGCTGAAAAATGTATCTCTTTCAAAGCTATATGGGCTATGGTATGGGAGATAAGCTTTGTCTTCAAAGACCGAGAACGAGAGATATGTCATACAAGTATTCGTTATTCTGACCTGTGCTTCCCTCATCCATATATTATTCGGGCGTTCAAAAAACTCCTGGGTCGTGTAGTGGATCAGTCGGACAATATCGGTATCTCCGTCGACCACAACTAATGGGGCGCATGCTTGAATTATGTGATCAACAGTCGGAATGTTGTCCCTGTCTAATGCTAATGTGCCGATTTCGACTGCAAGGGCTTCTTGAAGTTCCGCTACTTTCATTTGTCTCTTAGCTCCAACGATAAACGAAAAAATGAGTAACGCGTCGTTTGGTAAATCTCCTTTCTGTTGCTGTATTCGTTCCATAGCCTTGTTATATGCTTCGTCCAATATAGTTGATCTATCGGAAGATGCCTTTGAGGCCTCTCGAAGAGCCTTCAACGCTGCTCGAAGAGCTGCTGGTGATCTTTTGCCAACTAGGGAGTCTATGTATAGCTGTGCAAGGAGGAACCTAAACATGTTAGATAACAGTGAAACTCTATGCCAATGAATGATACTAACATTCCATCAATCGCCGCCTCTATAGACGTCCCGATCTCAACCTGAAGACCTGTATCATCTGCCACGAACTTTGGTAGCTCTGACATACGCGTATTGAGGAAGCTAAAAACGTCATGGCGGCTAGGCCGAATATTTATAGATGGATAGTATTTAAATCTATCCATTATCGAAGGAATGGGCCTAGAAGTCGCAACAAGGTTGAGGTTAGTCTTTTCTTGAGCAGTAAATAGCTGATCTAGAAGCCTTGTGCGACTGTGATCATTATCATCGCATTCATCAAGTGCATCGATAATGATAAATACTCTCGAAAATGCGTTCATGAGAGATATGAGAAGTTCAGAGAGTTCTTGAAGCAAAGGCCGGGTGTTTCTTTTGACATGTTGGTCATAAAACTGCAGTGTGCTTTTGACAAGAGGCTTTTGGTTTCGTCCGAGTTGCTTCGTGAGGTTTGCAAGTATATGTTCTGCTTTTTGGTATTGTTGCCGCTTGAAGTTATAATATATATATGCGACACCGATATTGTCATCATCTTTGAACTTATCGATCAGATAGTTCACTAAAATAGAAGTTTGGAATGTTTTTCCTGCTCCTGGAATGCCTGAACAGAATAACGTCTGTTTGCTTATCGCTAGCCAGTTATGAAATTCCTCTGACTGCAGTAATTGCTGGCCGGTACCAGGTTCACATTTTGTAAGATAATCATGCTGTTGAAGAGAAAAATCGATAGGACTCAGCCATTCAAGAGCTTCCCTTTGCTTCTTAACTTCATTGTCTATATATATATATTAGCATATAGCCGATACTAAAGCACAATAACTATCATACCATCACGAATATTGCTCAGGCCGTTCTTCGTGTGTAGAAACCCATGCTCGACCTCGTCGCGAACACGTTGTATATCATGCTTGACTGCTCATAACAAACATTAGGTCATTGCATAGATAGATGTGTTTATATAAATATCAGTATACTAACCCTCGTTCACCACGTCCTTTAGAAGTCTTTCTCCCTTAACATCGTTAGGCTGGACGCAGCCGAGAAGCTCCTTGGCAAATGCCGCCGCCACTGCAGCCGCGTGTTTTTGCCAGGCTTTGTTCTTGTGTGAGTCGCAGTAGTCACAAATACCCCGAATCACCAAGCAAGGAAAATTGTTCATCAGCCCAGCTGCTTCCATCTCAAAGCATAGAACGCCTCCTCCTAGAGCTCTGTTCACCTTATCTCGAAATAGGCCATCTCTGATAACATTGTTTCCAGATGCTATAAGTCCGTAATGCACACGCATCGATCGACGCTTCCTCTTGACAACCTTGGTTTTATCGCACAGTCGACAGGATTCTCCTTCTTCCTCTTCCGATTCTCCTTCTTCCTCTTCCGATTCTCCTTCTTCCTCTTCCGATTCTCCTTCTTCCTCTTCCTCTTCGTCTTCTTCCTCTTCCTCTTCATCGTGTTCGGCATCTTCATCATCATCGCGTTCGGCATCTTCATCATCCACTTGGCACTCACTAACATGAGCAGAGTTGGCTTTAAACAACACATCTTGGAGCGAATTGGATTTCAAATACTTCTTGGCCAACTTTGGATATTTTTTCTCAAGCTCTTCAAGAAATGTAGGGATTTTTGATCCTACCAACTCATATTCTGTCTCCAACTTGGACAGAGCTGTTAATACAGAGCTGGGCGGGTTACTCAACGCTCCAGTCCTCTCAAACACGCCGCCTTCTTTCGCCTTGCCAAGATCCCACTGGACCACGCCAGGATATTGACCCTCTGGAGTGCTGACCACAACATCACCGAGCCGAACTTTGGGCGGGACACCGCCACCAATCCCAACCATAAGACCAATCTTGATAGATGTAAATGTCCTAATCATGAGAGATGCAACATTGGCCGCTGAATTAGTTCCATATTGACCTTTGGGCAAGCAGGCAATAACGACATTATGGGGGCCAATCGAACCAAGCGTGTAAGCGTTGGTGTCGTTTGACGGTTTCGGCAAATCTGCATGCTTCTCATCTAGCATGGCCGTGGCCGCTGCCTGTTCCTTAGGTAGAGCACAAATCCATCCTACGCTGTAATCGCCGTAAGATTTCGTCTCAGAAGCCATCTTGAGCAACAATAAGGACTACCAGGCTGTGAAGTCTGATATAAAGTGGTTGTCTGAATTGTTTGTAGAGTATACGTAAAACATATTCCAGGACAGAATATCCAACAAGTATTAGAAGGAGAGGATGGGCTTGGTAGGGTATTAATGCGGCTGAGTTGGGCTATGCATTCATTAATTAACCAGCCAGGTAGCAGTCAACGAGACAAACTGTGAAGCGCGTTTATCTCGCGCTGCATCCTGATAATTGGTCCGGCTTCAACCAATTGAAAACAATCTTTAAATTGCGTGGCATACTCGATAACCTTGTACATGCCAACACACCATCGCCGAGGCTGGCAAGGCAGGATTGGACTAGGATCACAGCGATAACCTGAAACCAGCTGAGCATAACATTCTCCACGTGCCATGGACTCCATATAATCAGCACAGAACTATAATAAAGAGTTATTTAACCTATGAAGTCAAAAGAAGAAAGAGAAGAAAAGGAAGAAAAGGAAGAGGGGAGGAGTAGAATAGGTTTATAATTCAAATGGTGAAAACATTATGCAGTGGACTGCACAACTTTTGACCTTTGGCTATGAAATATGAAATGCTACACTGTAAATAACCAAGAGAGTAATATCAGGAGCTATTTGACTTTTCACAGAGTGATGGAAGCGATCCAAGACCTCAATCTATAGTTTGAATCAACGACATGTTATACTTCACTCTACGCTTAATCATGGGACTGGCTATCTGGCATACCACTTTGGCTATTTGACACACCACATTGTAACAGGATATCTATTATAGGCTATTGTAAAGGGCAATGCCAGCACAAAGTGCTAGCATTGGCATATCTTTTGATCATTGGCTCAATCAGCACCCCTTCTAATTGTTGTTACACCAATGATCAAAAGATTCGCCAATGCTAACACTTTGTGCTGGCATTGCCTTGTCCAATAGATTAGAGCAGTTATCCTATTACAACTATCCTCTAAAATAAATAAAAAAATTTAAATATAGAATGTTCAAGTAACAGCCACACTGGTCCTCATTATAGACCTATAGAATCCTAGTACCATATCGATGAATTGGTTAGGAAATATAGTCGCGTAACTAAAAGAGATACCGTATTACAATAGTAATTAAACCTATACCAGATAATCCATTCAACAAGTAGATAGATACTCGCACTCATCTTCATCAAGGAAGGAAACAAAACACTCTTAGAATATCTATCTATTCGTATTCCTTCCTTTACTTTACTTCTTCATGAAGCATCTCTAAAAGTTATACAATAACTTTTTTTGTTGCATGTAGAATTTACACTTTAAACATGGTGCGATTTGGATTTGGAATTGAAGGACAAATTAATATAATAGTAGGTAGGCAGCCCATGTTGAGTTGCTTGATACTATTAGTCACTCACTCACAGTATATAGATAGTATATGATCAAATCAGATTGTTTCCAAAGCCATGCATATTCTGTATCTATCATAAGACATCAGCCGTAAACCGTACACCCGCTTCTAAATCATAATGTCCACCTCATCCTATCCCACATTGTCCATATTATACATTTACTCCTTCAGGTATTTGAGAATCTCTTCCCGCTCCTCTACAGGCATCACTCGCAGAACCTCGCGGATGCCCTTCCATCCAGCCTTCTCATTGCTCCGGACCACCTCAGCCAGCTCACTAGCTAGCCTATCAGCCTTGAGCGCCTCCACCTTTTGTCCAATCGACTTTGTTTCCTTCTCGTACCACTCCGCAACTTCTTGATCCTTACGGTCCCAGCCAACAATGCCAGACCAGCTCTCCAGCAGCTGTAGGCCTCTCGAACGCGCGTCCTTGGCCTTGGCCGTATTCAGCTGTGGGGTTGGTAGGAAGCTGCTGCTCATTCGCTTGAGAATATACTCTTCATTGATACGTCTGCGCAGGCGCCAGTAGAAGAATCGGCGCGCGTTCACCCAGTCTAGAGAATCACGAATGACACCCTTGGCCTTCATGCGCCCAGCTCGGTCGTGCAAGTCGGCAAACTGCACGGCAATCTGTGCATAGACAGGCAATAATTGTTTCTCACGAGCTAGTGCCTGCTGCTTGATCTTCTCCGCATCCTCGTTAGAGAGCGTCTTGTCCGCCAGCTTCTTCTTGAGTTCAGCGTATATAGGATCCAGGCGAGCCATGGTCTCAAGCTGTTTGTCCTTGCGGTACTTGATACCAATCATACCGTCGGGCTCCAGAACACCACCGCGAGCATCCGTATCTGCATACATTTCCATGGCAGTGGGGTTGATCGTAGGGTCAACGACGACCCATGAACCACCACGAAGCTCACCAAAGGGAGGAATGTACACGAAGATGGGCTGCTCGTACTTGACCAAAGCGTCCACGATGAACGAACCGTACTTGAGCACCTCGTTGTACATGTCTCGCTGACCACCGGAGAAACCACGCCAGTTGGCCAAAATCATCAGAGGAAGCTGCTCACCATTGTTGAAGTCATTGATGGCTTGGGCTGTCTTGAAGGCAGAGTTAGGATACCAAACACCACCAGCTTCATTGATGACTTGCTCGATAGAATCAGGGTTAGCAGGATCAGCAGGAGTAACATTCTCGACAGTGCGAGACTCAACGGCGATAACACCCATGGGAATACCGCCGAGGCGAGCACGACCGACAACGACTGTTCGGGCCCAACCACCGAGAGCCTCGACAAAGGAGTCCTTGTCGAACAAACCACTCTGGAAAGAGCCATCATCGTCCTGCTTACCGCCAATCAACCATCGAACATCGTATGCCTGCTTCTGGGGCGGGCAGTAAGCGATATCGCGGTCCCAGCTGTCGAGAGTCGGGCTGACTGGCACGGGACCACCACGCTTCTCAGGTACAAAGGCCATCCATTCCACGATCTTGGAGACACCCTCAAAATCATCATTGGCAGTCATGTGAGAAACTCCGTTGCGGTACATGATCTGAGTACCACCAAGCTGAAGGTTGGATGTGTAGACTTCCCGACCGAGGAGGTTGTTCAAAGCGGGGGCACCAGTGAGGATGATGGGTTGACCTTCGATCTGAACAGCACGCTGGCCAAGACGGACCAGGTAGGCACCAATACCTGTGAACAAAGTGTTAGTGAAAGAAACCAAAAGCGGAGATTATTTATCCTAGACTTACCAACTGATCTGCAGGTAACCAAAGTGACGGTGAAAATGTCGTTGTAAGCTTGGCTCGTAGCACCGGCAATGAGACCAGAACCTCTCAAGCATTCGACACCAAGGCCGTCCTCTTGTCCAACAATTGTAACAATCTTGTGGCGTTTCTCGCCGTCCTCAACCACCTCTTCAGTGATTACCTCGTCCTTGAAGCGTTCTCTAGCTTTCTCATCCAGGTACAAGTAGCGGAATCCACCCTCAGTCCTAGTAGCATCGTTCCAGGCGACCTTGAAGTAAGGCATCAGCTCGTCGGCGAGGCCCAAGCGAGCACCAGAGTTGGCAGATAAGTAGATACGAGGAATACCGAGTTTACGAGCCAGTTCAGTACATTTGTAGAAAAAATCGTCCTCTTTGGGACCAAAAGATCCAATCTTGTACGTGATGTCGTTGGCAACAATAATGAAACGGCGGCCAGTAGGGTACTCTGGGGTTCTAGCCTTGATAATCCAGCCGACCATGCCGCATGTGTTGGTGCCAGGCTCACGGTTGACTTCATCAAGGTTGTCCTTGTCGTCAAGCACCAGTTCAGTGAATGTGATGCAATCGCCGACCTTGGGCTGCTGAGGGGCCAAAGCAGGCTGCCTCTTGACAGCCTTGGCCCAGCTGTTTTGGATAGCCTGGCGGAACAATTCGGGGAAATCGTACACATACTGAGTACCCATCAAGTGCGCCTTGTATCGCTTCGGCTGGAGCCAATTTTTGGTAGCATAAGGCGTGGAAACAGACAGCAAATGCAGAGGGCCCTTGTCCTTGGTTCCGCCAATGCTGTGGAAGACCCAGTCACCCTTTTCAGACTTGCGCTCGGCGTACAGGTCGACGTCCACAACGTAACCAGAAGTATTGGTAATAGTGACGCGAAGAGGGTATGGGATACCGGACTTGGGATCCGTACAAACAATGCGAATCTCCACCTGGGCAACACGCAGTCGCCAGGCACGAGCGCCAAAGCGATCCAGGAAACCCTGCAGGGATTGTTCAACCGTATCGGGGTCGAGCTGGAAGACAGGGGTAAAGTTCATGAAGATGTGGTTGAGATCAGAGTTGTTGTTGCCGATGATCTCGAGGGCATCAAAGATATCATTGATGACTCGGTCTGCTTCTGAGATGAGATATTCGGCAGTGGGAATCTCGTCACGCAGACGGCCAGGTCGGATCACTGCACGAGTGAAGTAGCGCTTGTCAGTGTCAACGGTCTTGCCAATAGCTTCATAGACGTGAATGTTCTTGTTCTCTGTGAATACAGGCTTGATGCGGAAGTTGGCTAGACGAGCTAGTTCAAGCTGGAAGGACAAGGCGGGTTCACTGTGACGAATACTGTCATCTTCCTCGTAATCAGGGCCACGGAATGTAATGTAGCCGGGGTAAGAACAGTCATTGCGGCCACAGATGAAGGTTAGACGACGAACGCCACGGACCAACAGCTCACCCTTGAGCCCTTGAACAATAGGCACAATGCGTGATAGAATCTCGGCATCATCTTTACCCTCGGCATCTCGGATTGCCACATTGATGACAGCAGACAGCTCGTCTCCATTATTGCGGCTTTGAAATTCCTTCTTGAGAGCGGCAAAGGGCTTTCGCTTGCCACTAAGATCAGCAAGAAGGCCAGTCGTGTTGCTCTGCTTCTTTTGCTTATTGTAGAAAGTCAACGTTTCCAGAGCCCGCTGCAGCAATTCCTCGGCCTCGTCAATGTACTTGCAAGGAACGATGACACCCTTGCGAGTCGGCTCATTCTCCCACTTGCTTGTCAGGTAAGACATGTCGCTGATAGAGTTGATACGCTTAACATTGAGCTCTGAGCCGCTAGGGGTACCAGGGGTAGAGGGAGCGGCAGACTGAACTGGAAGACCAAATTCAGTCTGGCCAATCTTTCGCAGCTGGAAGTCCCAGGAAACATATAGAGGGGCGTCGGCCTCGTCATTATGGTATTCAATTTGCTTCAGAATATAAGCACGGTAAGCACGACGAACGTAGACTTCAAGAGACGCCAATGAGACCCAGGGGTCGTCATGGGCGAAGAAGGAGGTCAGCACATCAAAAACGGTGTACTTGGAGTCGACAACCTCCTTGATCACCTCAAGATTAGGTTCCCGGTGATCCCAGCCGCTCTCACCATAGCGAGACTCAACAACAGATGATCTCAGAATGTGCTCCATTTGGGACGTACGCTCCTCGAGAGATGGCAGAGAGCACTGAATCATAACTTCTCGTGCCTTTAATGAGACCTTGGACGTAGCTCGGGAAGAGAGCTCAGTCAACTTTCGAAGCGATTCACGAAGATACTTGCCGATATTTCCGACATTGGGCTTATTGGGTCGGTACTCTTCAAGAAGGGCGATAACAAGAGAGTTCTTTGAACTCATACGACTGTGCGAGAGAACGATCTGAACAACCTTGGCCATTGTTTCTTTGTTTTGGTCTCGAAGCTTCAGGATGACGCTATCTTCCTGAGCTCGGCTCTGGAAAAGCCTCTCAACCTCCCAGTAGGCCTCAAGAAGGCCATTGATGACGCTGAGCTCACGAACTTTCTGGCCATCGGCGTAATCATCAAGCACCTGGGTAAGAGGTGCAAGAGTAGTCCTGAGTAGAGCAGCATCGCCCTCGGCCACGTTTTCTTCAAGGAACTTGCTAAAAGCCTTGCCAAGGGCTTTGGCGGGGAAATCGCCATTGCGACCTCTGGCTCGCTCCACGATTTGGGTGAACTGGTTATCCAATTTCTGAGGCATGCGAGCATGCAGAGCAGCAAATTGGGTATTCCATTCACTGTATGGCAATTCAGGATCCCGAAGCACCTCGACTAGGCCATTTATGGTATCGGCCATAATGACAGAGTTATCGAAACCGTTAAGGATGTTCGTCAGCACATTGTAGTGGACAGCGAAACGCTGAGCGGGCTTAGAGCCAACAACAACCGGCGCACCGTAGGCAGGAAGCTGGCCAACAAAGGCCTGAGCCTGCTTGACTCGGCTGGGGTCGTCCAAGGCGAGAATACCAAGAATGTCTCCAGCCTCGAGAGTAGCTCCAGGCTGCTTGATGAGCTGAACAATACCGTCTTCTTGCGCAACGAGGGGCATATACATCTTCATGACTTCGACTTCGGCAAAGGTCTGACCAGCCTTGATGTGGGAGCCATTCTCGACAGAATATTTGACGAGCTTACCAGGGCTAGGGGTTCGGAGCTGGGTCGGGTCATTCTCTTGCTCCAGCAAACACGTCTTGCTGTCAACCGAGATACGGGTGGCGCCAACCTCTTCCTTCCAGTAGACGTTGTGGCTGTGGCCGTTGAGAAGGATAAGCAGGCCACCATCGCTGAGGGCACGGACGCCGACGGAGCACTTGGAGCCATTAATGAAGAGATGGTAGGTATCGAGACTAGCGCGAGTGGCTGTAAACTTGTATCGGAAGCCTTCATAGATGAAATCAATGGTGAAGACGGTTTTCAAAATCTCCTTGGAAGGTACCTGGCCCTTTTCCAGACCAGCTCGGTATTCTGCCAAGTAGGCTTCACTAGCTATGTGAGCTTTGGTAATTGCACCACACACGACGGCCAGCATAGTATCAGGACGCTCAGCGGTAAGACGCTTGGAAATGAGCTCGTCCAGCCAGCCGGTGGAAATGGTGTTGTCTTCAAAGGCCTCCGTCTCGAGCAGCTTGATGAGATATTCAACGGTGGTTCTGAAGTCACCACGAATGCTCAGCTCTTTGAGGGCAATGACCATATGCTTCCTTGACGCCTGACGGTTCTCGCCGTAGGCAAAAATGTGACCAAATTGACTGTCAGAGAAGCTGTGGATTCCACCCTGCGTACCAACAGAGAAGTAACCCCACACGTTTGAACTACTTCTGAAATTCAACTCGTGCATGACACCGTTGGAAGGCTTGAATCCTTCACCAGGATCCTCGGAAGTGATACGGCAGGCGGTACAATGACCCTTGGGCTGGGGTCGACGCTGGGACTCGGCAGTGGCCTCTTTTCTGAAATCAAAGTCGATCTCGCTTGATGTCCGAGGATCTACTCCGTAGAGCAATCTGATGTCACGGATTCTGTGCAATGGGATACCCATGGCAATCTGGAGCTGGGCAGCTGGCAAGTTGACGCCACTGACCATCTCAGTGGTTGGATGCTCGACCTGGAGACGAGGGTTCAGCTCGAGAAAGTAAAACTTGTCATCAGCATGCGAATACAGGTACTCGACAGTACCAGCCGATACGTAGCCGACAAGCTGACCCAGTCGGACTGCAGCCTCCTCCATAGCCTTGAAGGTATCTTGTTTAGCAATGGTTACGGGGGCCTCTTCGATAATCTTCTGGTGGCGACGCTGAACGGAACAATCACGGCCAAAAAGGGAGATGTTGTTGCCGTACTGATCCGCAAGCAGCTGGACCTCCAAATGTCTAGCATTTCCGGCCAACTTCATGATGAAGATGGGCGAGCCCGGGATTTCGCTTGCAGCGGCCTTGTATAGAGCCTCGAAGTTTTTCTCATCGGTAACCTGTCGGATACCTTTGCCACCACCACCCTCGGATGCCTTCACCATGACAGGGAAGCCAATCTCCTTGGCCTTCTCCAAACCCTGCTGCCACGAAGTAACACAGCCCTTGGCGTAAACGTCGTCGGCAACCGTTACAATATCATTCTCGTCGATTTCGACGGCGTCAACGCCAGTTCCAGACCAAGGAATACAGGGCACTTGAGCGTGCTGTGCAACGATTGTGGAGGATATTTTGTCGCCTAGTGATCGCATAGCTGATCCGGGAGGACCAATAAATACAATCTTGTTAGGTGACGCAGCGAGCGACTCTGGGAGTTTTGGGTTTTCGGAGGCATGACCCCTTGAAAAAGGAAAAAAAAACCGGGTTAGCCAATGGGTTCATACAACTCGATGTTACGCCTCCATTCAATAGCACTTACCATCCTGCCCAGACAGCATGGACGTTCATGCGCTCAGCAATATCCACAATCAACTCGACGTTGGCATAGTTGTGGTTATTTGTACCACCGGGGACTTCGACGTAGTGATCTGCCATTCGAATGTAGTCGGCATTGGCTTGTAAATCCTCGGGTGTGGCCATGACAGTGAAGTGAATAGCCCT
Source organism: Trichoderma oligosporum (assembly GCA_015266385.1). Taxonomy (NCBI): domain Eukaryota; kingdom Fungi; phylum Ascomycota; class Sordariomycetes; order Hypocreales; family Hypocreaceae; genus Trichoderma; species Trichoderma oligosporum. The sequence goes on along the minus strand of JACBYL010000136.1, from coordinate 42,933 downwards.
CTCATCACCAAACGTCTCGTAGGCCCATTTTCGAACTGATCGAATCTCTTTGACGGCGGCGATACCGTTGTTGGCAATCAAGACCTGTTTACGATGTCCTCGTTAGCACTTGCAAAAAAAAAAACCAAAACAACGAGGAAATAAATCCTTCAGCTATATAGAAATCAATGCAAAGACAACTCACATTTGTGATGACGGTGTGACCATTGTGCTCGGCCACAAAATCCTTGACCTTGCTGGCAGGGGCGTTTGCCAGTCTGTTACCTCCAATAAAGTGGTCTGCGATCTTATGCTTCTCAGCGTAAGTGACGCTGCCATTGGCATGAGACACCGTCCTGCCATTGGTGCCAATCTGGGCGCCATTCGCTGACTCTGCCATGGTTGCTGTGCGATTTCTCCGTTGAAGGGGGAGAGAGTAAAGAAGAAGAGCTGATATTTTAAGAAGGGTTTGATGGAGGGGGAGGGGTAAGATGGCCTAGACCTAGACGATCGATAAGATAATCTGACGTAGATATTCTACCCACAGAGGATCAAAGTCGACATAAACTCCTTCTTTCTAGGTCGAAAGGTGAAAAAGGAAGAATAAAGAATTAATACAGCCCACGAGGGTATATGCGAGCAGCTGATTAAAGATGGAGGGAGAGAGAGAGAGAGAGAGAGAGAGAGAGAGAAGGGCGAATTATTTTTTTTGGGAATTCCCAGCTTGTTGGCCCGCCAGGGAAAGAAGAGGCTGAAACAGGTAAGAGAAACAGCAAAAGATGGCAGCAAGGAAGAATTGAAGCTGCTTCGAGAGAAGAAAAGGAAGAAGAAGAGTTTCTCGTAGAATTAGATTTCGCCCGGAAGAGTTGGCGAGGCAGATGGGCCAGTAAATAAAAGAGAACAACGAACTTTTTGAAGGATCGACGAGGGGCAAAGCCAGGACAGGGCAGGGGTGTGTGGATATGCGACGTAAGAAGCCCTTCCGAAGCCTTTTTCGGGGGGGGGTTTGAATTAGTTGGGTTGGATGGAATTTAGTGGGCGATGCTCCCCCTAGCCAGTTATTTAGCAAGCTTAGTTTAGGTAGTGATCCAGTGGCTGCAGTGGCTGCACAGGGGGGGGAGGGGGGGATGAATGGTGACCTAGATCTTGTTGGGGTCAGTGAAATTGCCTGCAATCGGTTTTATCAAGATGGCCCATCTTTAGCCCTTTTGAGTCCCGCTATTCTATTTGGGCATTAAATGGGATTGACTTTTTTAATTATTATTTTTTTCTTTTAGGCTTGTGCTCTTTGTGGAGCGGAAGGGGGAGCGTCTTTTTGGAGGGCGCCGTCAACCTCACCAATTAATACTATGTAGGTAGGGAGGGTGTCAAAATACCAAAAAAGAAGTGCGAGCATCTCTTTTTCCCGGATCAACGGTAGGTACGGAGTATACTCTTGTATATTCCTACTCTATGTTTTAGCTTTAAGGATGTTGCAATAAAGAAACAAATAGATCCCATTGGGTTTAATGAAGCGCATAGAAAGCCATAAGAGATGTCATCCTACCATAAAGATACATTGGGAAACCCAGAAAACATCCCGACCGGCCTTTACAGCTCCCGGTTCCATTCGGCTCTTCTTGTGGGGATCTATCTATCAGTGACGAGAAGAGACAAGACAAGACGAGACGATACTACCAAGTACAAAAAAAAAAAAGGTTGGGTACAGTAGTAGTAAGTAAGTATGTACCTATGTAGGTAAGGTAGGTAATTATGTATGCATGCAACAAATGAACGTTCGATCTAAATGTTCCCGCCTTATCTGCCGGGAATCGGATCGATCATTCTAAACTCGAAGAAGCGGTCACTCACTTATAGCACCAACAACCTTCATAGCTGCTAAGCAAAGCAAAGCAAACAAGCAAGCAAGCAAGCAAGCAATAACAGTCTACAGAGTACAGACAAGTACAGGATAGACATTAGAGGCCGATATTGTTGCCGAAGAAGCAAAAACTTTACCGAGTACGGAATACGGAATACTCTATACTATACTAACAAGGCCGAAGGAAGCGAGCTGACAAGAGAGGGATCGTGATTACAGCGTGATAGCCCCTGCTTACTGTTTACTCTGTGTGAGTGTGTGTGTGCATGCATTTCCAAATCTCCACGCTTTTTGATTAAAGCCCACAGCGGCCATTTCAAAGGATCAATGACGGCGTTGCGTAACCCGCCGAAGCAGGATCTAGTTGGGGGGGGATCTGGGACATAATACGGAGTACGAAGCAGTGAGTAGTAAATAGCCGCCGGCCATCATGACCAATTCTCTATACTATTACTATACTATCAGACTGCGATACAAGTGTACCCAAAGTCACCAACACCACCACCACCACCACAGCAAGGCTTATCAGCCAGAGTGCTTACCGTAGTCTGTGGAGTGATTCGGCCAAGATGCAGCTCCAGCAAGATCCTACGATTATCCATCTACTCCATCCATAATACTCCGTCCATACTCCCGTAATTACTCCCTACAGATACATACATATACATACTCGTACAGTACATCAATACATACATATCAGACAAAAAATGTGATACGGAGCCCCCGAGCCGAGTTCATTTCACAAATTGCAACTCTCGGGCCCCGCGGACCGCATCATATCCCTCCCATCTCCCATCAAAGCTATACAGAGAGTCAAACCTTGTTCGTTCTCTCATCAGATTTTGCTGGGACAAATTAAACAATCTGTAGACCCACACGAGACCTTCAGTCGTATTAGCCTCCCCGCCTAACCGCCACTGACCTGTCCGAATCGGTATCGCGGAGTGAAATCTATTGAGAGGATTGATGTACCTACAAGTACGGAGTACTCCGTAGTAGCGGTAGTATTAGCCTTTTTGGATTATACCGAGCACAAGGGCATACTCGTAGCATAGGGTATGTAGTCGTAGTACAGTACGCGTACAGAGTAGAAAAGCTCGCCAGTCACCAAATCAACCAACCTACACTCACTTCATACTTCATATCACTCATTATTAAACATATAACATACGATATACATACGGAATACTTATAGACAGCATCCAATTATATCATCACTTAAAATCACCACTTCAACCAACAATTCTTCCATTCATTCATTCATTCATTCATTCATTCATTCATTCTTGTCTCTTTGTAGCCACAAGTTCTCCATATCACTAGCAAGTACACACACACACAAACATCATAGTACTACCTACTTCCATACAGACGCTACTTATTACCCTTCTACCCGCTTCCCCCCCATCATTCTTCTTTTTGGGCCACCCCAATTGTTGAGTCCCACCCAACCAACTTCAACTCATCACTCACTCACTACTCACTGTCCTAAGTAACTACTCGTACTCCGTAGTAAAAATGAAAAAAAAAAGGAAGAAAACCTCTCCATAACACTCGGAGGAACGGCTACGCCAATCTATCTACATAAAGCCTAGTCTACTTACTCCATAGTATATGAATTTTTTTTCTTCTCTTTTCTTTTCTTATTTTTTTTTACTTTTTTTTTTTACTTTTTTTTTCTTTATTTAATTAATTTATTTATTTCGTAGCAACAAAGAAGAAAGGAAAAGACATTTTTATCGCCGCCCCCCCCCACCCCCCCCAACCAAATGCGTCCTTTATTTTCCCGCCTGCCGAGCGGATCCCGCACTCTTCCCATTCCAACCAATCAAGTTTCGTATAAATACGCCGGAATGGGGCCCCCTTCTATCCGGACTTGCGGTCTCCGTGACACCCGCTTTATTTTTTTGTTGTTTGTTGTTTTTTGCCATTAAGCTGCAAGCCGCTCACCGGTGTCGTCATTGTTTAAATACGTACGGAGTAGTAGTAAGTAGTAGGTATACTGCAGTCGTAGTAGTATTCCGTAGTATAGTAGTAGTAGCGTACCTAATAGATAGATAGCCTAAGCTTGTCCAAATCGGGAGTATGATCTCTGTGTTTAAATCTGACCTCTCATCACAAGTGGTCACAAGTGGTCATAAGAGGGTAGCTACAGTACAGTACCAAGTATAAACCCCATTCAAATTCACAGATACAAAGTAGAAGGAAACTCAACTCAAGATGTATCTTATCCAACCCAACTAGTAGAACATAATAGAGGTCTAACTTGTCACCAGCCACCCTTCAGTTAGTTACTGGGCACCTATGCTATGCTTGCTATGCTTGCTATTCACTCCACTCCACAATGGCAAACATCGTCCTAGCTTTATGCGGCATACCATACCATGAATCCCTCTCAGTCAGTCGCCCTGCATACTTTACCCAAATCCTCCGCAACCCGCATCCCGCATCGCACGCCCAACTACGAAGTACTTACTACTTACTCCATACTGCAATCCAAAGTCTCGGGCCTGAATCAAAAATGACTTTTCAATAAATCTTACCCCGGGCCGGGCCTTTCCGGCGATCCAGTCCCGTGTGCTAAAACAACCCAAAATCCCCCCCCTTTTTTTTCCTATATCACGACAATATTAACACAGTTTAAACAAATGTATCGATTTTTTTTGGGTCTACTGTTTTGATATGTAGGTACTATCCTCCACTCTCTCCTCACTCTCACCACCTTCCACCTTCCCCCTTATCCCCCCCTCTCTCGCATCTCCAATCCATCTTTCAAGAACAAATGAAAAGCAATCTATATAGAACTTATGTTTAGTCTTTGTCGAGCTCAGCCCGTGCCATCTCTTCATCATAACTTCCATGTGTGCGTGTAGTGCCAAGAACAAGACCTCCCCTTCTTTGTCAGGGAGGCCTAGGTATAATAAGTAAATAAGTGTTAGGCAAGGCAGTAAAATCAGCCGTGCGTCCTCAAAACGAGCCCATAATCATCATCAACACCTCGTTCGCCTCTGTGATACCATATTTCACAGCGACCAATGCACCGGTTCCCAAAATACAGACAAAAAAATGAAAGCAAACGAGAACCAGAAAAAAAAAACCAAGAAAGAAATAGAAACAATGGAAAAAGGAAAGAAAGATTAAAAAAAACAAAACGCGGAAACGGTCGAGTATGCAGTCTCAATACAAGAGCTCATCTCATCTCATTCAATAAGTCTCTCCTAAATCGCCCAATTTCCTGAATCCAGTCGTACTGACTCGGCCCGACCGGATAGGGGCACCGCCGCCGCCGTTGCTGCTGCCGTTGCTCACGCTGATTCTTCTACTCCCGCTCTGCCGTCTTAAGCCCGGGGTGGGAATCCCGCTGCCTGGCATAGGGATACTGCTGGCGCTTCCCGTAAAATCGTACTTGGAGAAAGTGCCTCGCCTACTAGGCGTGCGATACTCGCCCTCGTGTTCTTCCTCCAAGCCCATGCCGCTCAAACTGCCCGAATGTCCATGAACAGAGCTGCTAAAGGCGGATGGAGGTCGGCCAAGCGGTGTCCGAGTTCCTGAAAAAGAGCTCCGCGACATTGGCCGTGGTGGTGGTACCATGGTATCATTGCGAGATGCTGGCCTCGCATATGCTGATTGGCTAGATCGCGAAGCCGGCCGGCTAATCTCTGATTCTGTCCCCCGATTAGACTGGTGACCAAAGGATAGTCGGCTCACGCCAGATGTGCTAATCCTAGACACATGGCTTGTCCTAGACGATGAAGCATAACTACTAGTAGGTGTTAAATCGTCCCCAGTCATCGAAGAAGACGCCGTTGATTGAGTAGTAGCTCGCTTTCGTGAACGAACGGTAACAGATGACGGCACACTGGGAGTCGCGGCAGCCGTGGGTCGAGATGATGGGCGTGGCGGGGTGCTGCTGGGAGCTGGGAGTTTGGATCGCACCGAATGCACTCTGGCTTCGAGTCGTTGCATCTGAGCCGTAAGGAGACGAATGTGCGATAGCGAGTTTGATGCTGGAATCTTGTAGTTGCTGTTGCGAGACACGCTCGATCTATTAGCAGGCGTTCGGAGAGGCGCACCGCCGCCGCTGATGCTGCCGCTTGATGGTCGACCGCCTGTGACGACCCGCGAGCCCGCTGCGGGTGCGGCCACACTTCCCCGAGGCCTCGTAGAGCTAGCATCCACGGATGGCATCCGGGTCCTGCGAATCGTCGCCGGCACTGGAGTCCTGATTCTGGTGAGGGGCCTCGACATATGCGCAGAGGCATCCGACATTGGTGGTGAAGGCGGATCTAGCAGTTCGGTAGTTGGTTCGCCCAAAGATTTACTAATTTCGGGCGGTGTGGTAATGAGAGGCGAGCTTGCCGTTGAATCAGCAGACGCATCAGCGTTCTTGTCAAAAGTCGGGGATTCGAGAACCGATACGTCGGAGGAGATAGTCGACATGTGGCGCGATTCATATTTCTTGGCCTTGTCCTGCATGAGTTCAGCTTCAATCTTGAGCTCCGAAAGTTCTTCTCGTAGTCGTTGTGATTCGATGCGAAGTTTTTCTCGCTCCTGCTCGCCCATCTTGATCTCTTCCTCCATCAAAACACCTCGTTCAATAGCTTGGTTAAACTTGGACTCCATATCCTCGAGCGATGAGGTTGTGTTTCGCGCCTGACGTTCGAAATCATCGTTGGCGACTTCAGAATCTCTCAATCTTAAAGCCAGAGTTCGATTCGCTTCTCGAAGTGTTGTGATTTCCTTCTCCAGTGAAGCCTGCGCAATAGTAGTCTCTGCTTTTGAGTCTTTGTATTTCCTCTATAGAAGAAAAAAAAATTCATAAAGTGTTAGCGGCCGCAGCTAAATTATATATAAAAAAGCACGGTCCTTACCTTCCACTCTTCAACCTCAAACTTGAGCGCATCAGCCTTGTCTCTCAAGACTCTTTCTTGCTTCTCTGCACGTTCAATATCCTTTTCCAATTCCTGTTCCAATTCGCGACTGGACTCTCGGAACTCGGCTAATTCTGACTCAAGAAGCTCATACTGCGCCTTGTACCAAGCCAAAGCGCCCTCGGCACCGGAAGCCTCGCTAGGAGGAGAAGAAGGTGGTTCGGCCATGGCGGATCAAAGTTAGAAGCTGGGTACTGTCGTCGTCGTCCCTTTTCTTCTTTCTTTTTCCTCTCTCGCTGCGTTGGGCCGTGTGGTCATGGAAGTTTGTGCGACGTGATTTCTCGCACAAAAGAAAAATTAAAGAAAAAAAAAAGTAATGAAAGGATTAGCTCGATTTTTTTATTTTTATGTTTTTTTTTGACGAATCGATTTCGCGCATAAAAAGCAAGATGCTGCGGAATGTTCGGCGCAATCGTAGGTAATATAATGTTATTTGAAAACAAAGGAAAACTCGATAGTAAGTATCGTGGGTCGTAAAGGAGTGTACCGTCAGGAGTCGGCCGACGAGCCAAACTGAACTCTAAGCGAAAGACAAAAGAAAAGAAGAAGAAAACGAGAGCGAGAGACGACTAAAAGACGAATAAATAAATAAAAATCGGAGAATCGAAAATCAAAAATTCGGTTAATGGATCGCGGCGATTGCGAGTATCGTCAATGAAGCCCGTTTGTCGCTCACTCAGGCTGGTTCACCAGGGGGTTCAGTCAGTCATGATCGTTTCAGCCAGTACGTTGATGCCCAGGGAACACCAGATCGTCCGCTCACCGATATATTGGAGGGGTTCCAGACTAAAGAAGAAGGGGAAAAAAAAAATTCAACAGTCGCTTCTTTATGCAGCGCCCAAAGGATCCCCTCGTTTATTAGGCGCGCAAGCAAGAAATAAATTAAAAGAGAAAAAAAAAGCTGGACCAGGAGCCGCGGGAACGAAGAAATTCGCGAGGCGTGGCGTCACTGTCCTGGCTGGTAATGGAAAAGAGAGTCTTCTGGGCTCAAAAAGCGAAGCTCTCCTAACCTTGGCTCTCTTCTTTCTTCCCTTTTTCTTTTTTATTTCTTCTGAACCTTACCTTGAGCCCTTCACAAGTGTCGAAGCCCGCGAAAGCCCTGATGTTGGCAGTTGCAAGTTGCATGTTTTGGCCCGTGACAAATGTTGATGCGACACTCTCCTTTGGGCTGCATCAGATTTGACTGGGCTAGCCTGGGGGGAAGAGAACGCTATGCTGTTTGTGGCTTAGACTACGGTTGGCAGCCATGGGCAACACGGGGGGCTTTTGATGGCTTGTTGATGATGATGGACCTCGATAACGCAATTACAGGTGGTTCGAGCGCTGAATTTACAGCGGGAATGGGGCCTTTCAAGTCACGTGGGCTAGCGCCAGTAACCACTGTAAGCGCCTGTAAGAAAACCAACCAACTGCAAGTCACAGTTGAATGCTCCATACGGAGTACTACTAGGCTACTAGGGTAAGGAAGCAAAGCAGCAGGTAAGGCACTCCCAAACTCCGTATTTCGGGGTACATACTGGAGTACATGATAGCCTATCTTGTAGCCAGTGAGCATCAAGTATTCCCTTAATAGGTCCATTCTCAGTAAATTGAAGGTGGGCTTGCCAACGCATTCATGCATCATTCGCATGCAGCCAAGCACCCAGACGAGGCATGACAGAAGTAGAACCAGAACCAGAACCAGTCTCCATCGATCGATATCATTGCTTAGCATTGATTTAATGCGATTATACTTGTTCCTCAGTGCAAGTAGCGACAATGCATGTAATTAATAGGGTAGCCATGAAAGGAATGATCCTCGTGTGCATATCCCGTATACCCGTATATCAGATTAGCAAATGCTGATTCGTTGGAATGTAAACAATTCAACACTAAAACCTGTTGATGGCCTCATGTGATAACAACACATGACATGATGGGCTATATTAGGTGCCTATCGTTGGGCGATTGTCGTGGAATTTTTTTCACCAAGGTCAGGCATCTCTCAGAGAGAAACACGCGACTTTTTCTTTAAAGTATAAAGTAAAGGGTAAATATTAAAATGCAACTTTCACTTTAGGGTAGACTGCGTCTTTGTATATACAAAATAGTCCCCTCTCAAGGGCAGATAAGGTAATAATTGAGGGATCAAACAAAAATCGCTTCGTCGCGTCGCTTGGTTGACTACCATTGTCTACCTACCTACCTACCTACCTACCTACCTACTGGGTACCTAGCTAATATAATATGCTCCCTCCATGTACAGTCTCGTTAAAAAATTTATATAGTCATTATAGCGGGTTCGCCAAAAGTTTTTGTTTTGCATGGCGACTTCGCTTCATCGTTGCGTCCTACTCTTCTTGGTGCTAGATGCCCTAGACCCAAAGTTATGCAGCCGTTCTCCAATCAAGTACGCCTCATCTCTTACGCCCGCTGTCCACCGGTTCATCACCTTAATGAGTCCGACTGCGTGCCTGGCGAGCATAGCAGCAAATGCCGCTGCGGGATAAGACTGTCTGTAGATCACTGCCGTTCTTACCGCCTCGGCTGCCTCATCTGCTGCTGCTGCTGTTGTTGTAGATCCGCTGGCAAGACCACCGTGCTTGATAAATAAGCCGGCCATTATCGGCGGTCCAAAGACGGCAACACAGGATGCCATCAAGCCTGGGATAATAAAAGCCCGGGTAAGGAGACGCACGTCGGGCCGCAACCATCCGCGGCGCATGATGGATCGAACTGCCGTCGCCGCGCGGCTATCTGGAAATAGCGATGTGATCATTCGGCTTCCCAGCTTCAGGTAGAGGAGGCCCAAGGTCCAGGCTTGAATGACGCGCACCGTGTGGCGATTGGCTCCCCCATCCTTCAAGGTCGAAAGCGCAGTCGGAGGGTACATATATGTATGTAGCGGAATGGTCACGTATAACTCCATCAACGTCGAAGTGAGCAGCGGGAACACTACCAGCATGAAAAAGTATGCGTAAAAGAGCTTGGCCAAGCGGAAAGTGATGAGGGCTCCTCGTCCCACTGCTCTACCTTCAAAGATATCACGTCGTGCTTGACGAGCCCATTTTCGAACGGTTTCCTTTATGACGTGGGAGTGGAAAATGGAATAGACAACTGAGCCGAGGAAAAAGACTCCAATGCTGAAGGCGTAAATGTCATTTGTTCTGATGTAGTCTGGTATCAGCTCCTTGAATATTTTCCTGCCAAAGACCAAGGGTATGATGGTGAATCCCACGCCCGTAAAAGCGGCAAAGAACCAGATAAAGAGAATGAATAAAAACACCCTTGCGCGGAAGTTAGGAGGGACATAGACTAGCAGATACTCTTCTGAGGCGTAAAGGTCGTTGTCTTTGCGGCCATCTTTGCGATGGTTGCGCTCGCTCACCGTCAGGAAAACCTTTTGTCCTTTGGGAATCTTGATGCGATCCGATGCGGGAGCCCGGACAAACCTGCCATCTCTGACAAGCTGCTGAGATTCGACAAGGTGAGATTTCTTATGGCGAAGATCTTTCCTCTCTTCAGGAGTCATGGCTGGATTGGGCTTTGCATCACCACCAACAAAGGTATCCCGCCAAGTCTTTGGAACGATTGCATTCCCTTCTTCTCCGAGCTCGAGTAAAAGATCCATGTAGGGAACCCTGCCCCTAGAGGATCCAGGTGGCAGATGCAGAATTCCTTCCTCGTCAATCCTTCTTTCACCAAAGAGGAAATACGTGAGCCTAAGAGTTCGTGCGCATCTGCGGAACCACCACGTGTACATGGTATGCAGTGCATCGCTAGGCTTGAAGAATTTGACCGCAAGTGGCATAAGGAAGTTGTAAAATAGCAAGTCGACTGGAAATTCCAATACTGGCTCGTTTGACGAGTAGTGGATGGGGAGCACTCCTGGTAGTGTGATTGAAAGGCCCCATACAACGCCACCGAGACATACGATTACGAGAGCTCCGTACACAAAAGCAGAAAAGAGAATCTTTCTCAGTTGCGTTGTGAGGTTTCGCTCAAGTACATCGCGGACCGGGTGGAACTCGGGGTCATCAGGATCTCGGATAAAGTCTGCGAAAGAATCAAAAGTTAGACACACAATTTTTTTTTACTTGAATGATGAGACAAGGGAAGAGTTGAGCTAAGCTAAGCTGAACCGAGCCGAGCTGAGCTGAGAGATGTATCAAAACTTACATAAAACACCTGGCCGCATGATCTTCCGGCACATGGAAACGAAGAGAGCAAAGTGAAACATGTACCCAGTGCCCACAAACCAGTGCACAAAGACCGACGTCATTGGATACTTATAAGTGAAGAGGATCCGGCTTGTGAGAGTCGTATCTTCAAAAAGCGGCAAAAGGGCTGCATCGAGAAGTAGACCGCAGTAGAGAGGAAATACCAACATTTCGATACTAATGATGAGGATAACCTTCATGATTCCGCTGGCCTGTTGGAGTGTATCGATAACGCCGACCTCCCAAGCGTGCATCATTGCGCTCCTCGAAAACGGGCTGCCTTTCTTCAGATATAGGGCACCGATCAGGAACATGGTGACGTAGCCAGCTAGTATGGCCCAGAATCTGTCTAGGCTGGACCAGTACGTCAAGCGCGGATCGAGTGAGGGCCAATCTTCAGCCATGCTCAGGTCAATGACCCATGAGCTAGGTGTCGTGAGCAGGGAGGGGAGTCTGATGGCAGTTTCCGAGGTTGAACCAATTATCGCCATCGCCGTAGCCATAATCTTATCAAAGCCCACTACATGGGTCGTAGTAAGACCGCTGCTGATGTTGGAAAATACAGACAAAATGTTCCCCTTGACGGTATTAAGGGCGTCGTGGCTGACTGCAGAAAAATTGTGAATTTCCGTTGCAGACATGGGGAAAAAGTCCTTGAAGAGGAATGTGCATATTCTGCCACCAGCGCCTGTCCACAATCCCCAGGACATCTTCCTGGCTGACACGACATGAGCTTTGATGGACCCGCCCATGACGGCGGCGAACATATCGACAAAGTTCAAAGCACACCAGGAACCTAGCCCACCAACTAAAAAGGTAGCATCTTGCAGCAGCTTTGAAAACTCATAGAGCAAGCGTACTAATCGCATGGGACTTGCAAGAAGCCATACGGAGACGCGACCGATGTTGTAGGGGATGAAAATGCAAGTAAAGATGGTGACAGACACAAGGACGGCGCAGAAGATGGCATTCTGAAAAAGACCTGCGATGGGACCACGCATGCCAATCAATTCCATGACTCCTTCAAAATCCTCTAAATCTTCGATTGCTTCAGGATCAAAGGCGCCTGCACCGCCAGCAACGTCGCCATCACCATCATCGGCATTTGGTCCTGCGGGTACGTCGATCCATAAATCTTCTCGCCCATTGTTCTCAGCAGCAGCCTGTTCAGCGGCAGCCCGTTCGGCAGCAACTCGTTCGGCAGCAACTCGATCAGCGGCAGCGTGCTCAGCAGCAACTCGTTCAGCATCAGCAGCAGCAGCGTCTACAGGCTCAGCTTCGTTCATATCGCCCCACATAAAGTCGGCAACTCTGCCAACGAGGCCTGCTGCTGCTGGGGCGCCATCACCATTAACGGCAGCGGCTTCGGCTGTGGTACCGTTGACATGAGGTGGTTGAGTTTCGAATTCGGTGCCCATGTGCCGCTCGCTTTCATCCATGTCTGGATAGCGTTGGTACACTTCTCTGTTAGGATGGCGTTGGTAGACCTCCCTCTCTGGGAGGCGTCGGTAGGCTTCCCTGTCCAAAGATGATTCGTCTTGATTTCCCAATTGGCTTGAAGTCCCTACTTCGACAAGATCTTGTGAGGCCTGTTGGATGGTAGGCGGCGTCTGAGATGCTCCATCAGGGTTGTTGTTGTCATCCACAGTGGGAAGTGTATTGAAAGACCAAGAATTGTTCGCCAAAGGGTTAGCCGACTTTGGCTCTTGAAAGCTGTCTGACATTGCACGAGGCTTTGAGGCAGGTTGAGATGGATGATTGAAAGTATCCGAAGGGCCCGAAATGGAAATGCCGAGATCTGCTGGTACCGGAGACCATGCTGGTTCTTTGCCTTTCCAGTTGGATGGGGATGGGAGGGTATCGCGGTCCGAATCAGTATCGTCCCCCTCATGGTGCTCTTCCTCTTCTAGAACAGGCTCCCTTCCAGTGTTGTGACTGCCGCTTTCAATTGTTGATCGTCTTGTAACCTCGACCCAATATCTCAGTTTGTCTTGTAGCCCTTCTTCTTCTATGATTCTTAGGATGTCTTGCAGGTCCCCATTTGCGCGACGATAAATGCGTAGATAATCTTCAACAGTGGCTCGTTCTTCTATGGCATCGCCGCCATCGATGCTTGTCCGTGCTTGAGAAAAGAGGCGATCGGGTTGTGATGACGCGTTGGTACTAGCAGCTAGGAAATCATCTGGGATCGAATTATTTGAAGAGTCTGGAGTCAATGGTTGCTCATTGGCAGCCTCCAACCGTTCTCCCGGCGTTGTTTGCCATTCATGGTCACCGACCTGATCACTATCTTCCAGGGTTTCATCGTCTGAGTCGGTTGGGTCCGGATTCTGCATATTTTCTGGTTGAATCAAGTCTGGTGCTGGATGCGGAAAGTCATTCTCGGGAGCGGCAAAGGCAGCTCGCATATTTATTTCTGGCTGCTGCTGAACAACATAGTCTCTAACTAGGATGATGAGGATGAACGAGATGATTACCAGCACTGTTATGATCTGGCCTTCTAGCACGGATACAATGGCGCGGTTCAGACTTGGGCTCCTTGTAAGGTTACCAAGGATAGCAACGTTACCGAGGAGTGTTGTTGAACTGTTCGCAGCTAGGCTAGCGTTTGTTGGTACTGCAGATGCATTTGGCATATTTCCCAGTTCGCCATCGTAGGCCAATAGGGGCGAGGTGAATGAATTGAGCAAGATGCGCACGAGAAAGTCTGAAATATCCTTGCCCTCTAGCTGGCCTACTACGGCTTCAAATTCAGCCGCCGATGTGGTGGTAGCAGCCAGCAAAGGACTAGCAGGGCAAGTACCAATAGTCATGATTGAGGGGGGAAGTGAAGTCATGGTGCTGTTGGTCTCATTCATGCGCGCCAGTATGGCACTGGCACCACCTAAGCCCTCATCACTTATCCAGAACATAAAGGACCACACAGCTCTCATAAAGTAGGGCAGCCAAAAAACCCAAACACTAATGGCCACGGCTGCCCGTAGCCATACCAACAAGTTGCGGAACAAGTATTTGGCCATGTGTTCGGCAAAAATATGTATAGGAAGCGACTGCGGCATGTCTGGTGCGTAAAGCTTGGTAAACCGAAAGGGTGTCTTGCACAGTTCACAGTATTTTTTCTGAGAATGCGAGAGCCACTCCATCAAACAGTCTTGATGGACATATTTGATGCTACCGCTACATTTGCATGGGTAGAAGAGAGGCTCTGTCGGTGTCCCTTCTCCACGACAAATTCGGCATATCGAAGGTGCCGAATCGTGTGTGGCGACGTTGAGGCGATCTTCATGTTGGGTCGTTTCTCGATGCTGTTGGGCCACGGGCCCGGCGTCCGAGGCGTCTTCCATGATTGACGCAACAGTCAGTCTATCTTGGGAGGAAGCGATGGGAGAAAGATTGCCCGCAGCGGGGGAGTTATCGAAGAATGCACGTCGGAGGAATCATGAGGCTATACAGCAACGATAGGTTTCGGTGAGGTGGATAGAAAGAAGCCGACGGCCAGCTTAGCCTTGTGGCGTTATGAGAGGAGGCTGCGTTATCCGCCCGTTGGAGTCTCCACCCCTCTCTAACACTTTGAGTATAGAATACGGAGTAGGTGGTACCTTATTAGGTATTGTAGGTAGACAATCTTGGAGTTTGGAGAATCTCGGATTTTAAAGAATGATTTTGGCTTGGCCGAGCATATAACCGGACCGTGAGTACGACTGGGGTTAAGAAAGGAAGGGGGTGAGATGTGTGAAATGCTTCAGAAATACAAGGGCGGGGGATAGTGAGGATAATGAATAGATGAATGAATGGTTGGAGGATGAATGTGTGTATAAAAGAGAATGAATGGATGGGAGACGAAATGCGGGAGCTCAAGGATTCGCGGACACGGAGAAATGCTACGGAATGTCTGTGCTAAGGTTGAGGTACTATATACTCATAGTCTACTTTTTATAATAGAGTAAATCTCTAACAAGTGATGGTACTATCAAAGTCTCGAACTCGAGTACTCATATCGGTAAGGCTAGAACGAACACACCAATCAGTGCCCAAAGGAACCTCTTGTGGCAATACGAGTACGACGAACTATACTGATAAGTTAGGCTGCTGGATTCTATAGGTGATCATGTGTAGTAAGAGATTTGTCTAGATTAAAAAAAAAATAGAGAAAAGATATGGTAATTACAAGGTTGCTGCATGACCTTGCTGTCCTTGTCTTTGCCTACTTGGTGTATCTACATATATAAGCACTGCAGGCTTCCCCTCCTGCTTAACTTTTTTCTCTTTAGCGGATTATAACCGGCAGCTGCACAGTGAATTGGCAGACAGCAAAAGAAAAAAAAAAGGAGAGCTCTCACATATTAAACTACTCGATTACTTAGATAGATGATATGCAGATTTGATTAGGTGGTATTTGGTAGGTAATATAGTAGTAATTATAGCATTGATCGGCCATTCACTACAGAGTACTGAGTATTTAGATACCTCCTGCCAGATACTACGGAGTATATACTATATATATAAATAGATACTCCGTATATAGTGTATAGATAGATGCTCATCATATATACCCTAGAGCAAGGTAATTCAACTTGGTGGGGTGCATGACGAAATCCGCCTTAAATTGAACGCTCATCTATTCAGCTTCAGTGTATCCTAGATTCTAAGATCAAATACTACCAAGTATTTTGTAAGAAATCGGGAAATGTGTGATCACAGGGGTGAGATGGTGGAGGGTATTAGACTACGAGTACTCAGTAAACATATATAGTTGGCACTAGAGAGGCATCAGACCGCCTCTACTCCGTACAACGATGCCATCTAAGCTTGCATGCATACTTATAAGTCGCTCTGATGCGATGACGGTATCTGCTCCAATGTGGCAATCCTTGTGCCACTGTCACTTTGCAATACCTTGTAGTTGTGACTAAATATATATTGTTGTTGCTCATACTTTTGTATTTCCTACCGGTTATACGGAGTAGATTATTGGCGGATTGGTGGCTAGAAGTTCGCCCCCTATGGAGTAAACTCAAACTATTCTGCTATTTTTCGCTATTTTTCGCTATATTAACATGATGGCATCCGATCCGTGCCTTGGATGATGGCATGCTTGATTGGCACAAGTTATTCTTCTCTGTGCATCCTGTCAAATCAAACTGATTGTTTTGACCTACCTAAATAGAACTCGTCACCCTTATAATTTATCATCGACACTATAAACAAATTGAGTACAAGTTCTAGACCACGTATCGTCCTTCATCTGGCTTTGGTTAGCCACACCATTCGTCTGATGATGGCGGATCTACAGCTTAGCGGCCACGGAGGTCCAATAATCGTGTTGTTTCATCCAGGATGTCTCCAAACCATGCGAGGCTTCCAAGTCGCTGATGTCGACGGCTACCAAAAAACAAGCTTATGGACTGCACCACCAGAAAAAAAAAGGGCACCATGACGTGCTATGTTCAAGCATTGCCCGATCGATGCACATGTAAAAGAAACGAGACATTCGCTCACTTGCTCGTTCGCTTGTTTATTTGTTTGCTCATATATTCGAGATACATTAGCACTGATGTCCAGTATATAAGGGACACACAGTACTCTGTACTCTGTAATTCAATCACAGACAGCGCAGCTACCCCCGTTCATCATAAGCTCCTGATACACACACAGGCTAAATCCCCTGAAGCGAAGCCCCTAAAAAGTGTTTTGTGTCAAAAAGTCAGCGCTGAAACACCTTTTATTGAATTTTTTTTTGCCGTGATCCGTTCTTCGTCTCGTCCTTTTATAAAACTTTTGGGCTCCTGCGACTCCAAAATCCCCCTTCAGCCTCCCCCCAAGAGTGGGTCTGAGAAGTTGAAGAACTGCCCCGCGGTATAATGAGGTACCTCTACAGGGATATTTGGGGCCAAGATACCTCGCCGATACTCTACGGGTCATCCCCAGCTAAGGAAATGTTACCTGCTAGGCTACATCACCACTCCACTAGAAATATGGTAGGTACCTCCTCTAGCACACTCTGGCCCATAGTCTTCTGTCATTCTGTGGTTGCTTCTGTTTTCTCTTCTTCTTCTTCCTCTTCTCCTTTCAACCTTTTCTCTTTATCCAACTACCTACCCTCGCGCTCTCCTCACTCACCTTCGCTCGTTCACTCGCTCTCTTCTTGATACCCATTTACGGCTCGTCGCCGCTGACAAGCACCCGCAGTACGACATTGACAGAGCTTACTTTTCGCTCATGGCCGAGTCCAGCGGCCTCAAGCCGGGCAGCGGCTCCTCACATGTGAACGGCAAGATGAATGGTCAGACAACAAGCAAAAGACACTCTACACAACGGCGACCTAGCTTCGTGTCTTGGATATTTGGCGCCATTGCTAGGTGAGTAGCCGTATCCCCGCCATTCTTCTCTCCAACCAATTGCTGGTTTGATAACGAAGTGATGTGCTCTCTTTACCTACTTTACTCCGCATATTCGTGACCAAATGTGCCTTGGCTGATAATCACATGTCTAGACTTGCCACTTGGGCTTTGATCCTCACTCTTCTTTTCCGCTGTCCTTCTTCATTGGAGGAATGCGACGACAATTCCCCCTTCATATGCAAACCCTATTTCCAAGCTAAAGTGGCTGTCGCTCCCTATACTTTACCTTACTACGAGCAATACGTTGCGCCTTATTTGGAAATTGCGAAGCCTTATTACGACTCCGTTGACTCCAATGTCCTCACGCCAGCACGCACTTATGCAGTGCAGTATGGCGCGCCATGGGTGGAGAAGGGTCAACAACATGCTTGGGCTCAATGGGAGAAGCACGGCCAGCCTCAAGTGGCACAACTCCGAGCTCTGTCCCACGAGAAATACGAGCAAACCATTGCTCCTTATCTGGATCGTGCAAGTGAGGTTGTTGGGCCATATTATGAAATTGGCCGAACCAATTCCCTCCAAGTGTTCTACGAGGTTTTGATGCCGACGTACGAATTCGTACAGCCTTATGCTCTCGAAGGCTACAATGCTGCTTCGAGCTTCACCACTGGCACGGCACTGCCAGCTGCTCACTGGACTTGGGCGAAGACGAATGCTTTTCTCAACAAGGCAGTTTGGCCGCAAGTGCGAGTCGTGTATGTCGAGAATGTAGAACCACAGCTTGTTCGAATTGGTGAGCGGCTAGAAAGATACAAGAACCGAGCCAAGACCCAGGTGCTTCCTGAAGCAACCTCTGCCACGTACGTACAACCCCCCCTTGGCTCCCCCCTTGGCTCTCTAACAATGTATAGAAAACGAAAGTCGAGTTCTGAACCTCCGCGCTCCTCCTTCAGCAAGCCTGCACCCCAAGGCACACCATCTTCGAGCTCATCAGCTTCCGAATATGTTACGTCCACCTCCAGCTCTAACATTGAGCAGCAGACAGCAGAATCATATTGGAACCCTGTTCAAGCCCCTCCTGCTGTGGAAAATGAGACGGAACAAAGGAAGAATGCTCGTGAGATGGTGGCCCAGGATCTTGAGACATGGCAGAATAAGTTTGCTACTCAAGCTGATGAAGGCGCCATCGATATGGAAGACCGAATTAATGAGATTGCGAATCGTATGATTCGTGATGAGATTGCTTCCAAAGGCAAATCTCTTGTTCGGAACCTCAAGTCCACAGTTCAGTCCGAAACTGATCGTCTCAAAGTTGAGATTTCCAAGATTGTTGCGGAGAGCGCTGAAGACGCTGAAGAACAAATCATTAGCGCTGTCAGGTCTGCTGGAATTGCCGTCAAACAGGACGCACAAGCAATTAGAAACTGGCGTGAAGATTATGACGACACTTTGCAGCGTATTATTCTCAAGGCTGCTGATGTTCATTTCCAGATCCTTGATGAGACTAGAAATCTTGCGCTGCAACAACTTGGAATGAAGTGGGCTTGGACTGATGGAGTTACTTACAAGGACTGGGCAAAGTACCACGAATTGAAGAAGACGTTGACTCAATGGACTGAGGAGCTAAAAGAGCTAATCGTTAGTCACCCTACGCTACTTGAAGCACAGGATGCTTCAGCGCTGATTGAGGATGATGGAATGAGCATTGCTTCAGCTGCTGCCAAGGAACTTGCTCGCCTTAAGCAAGTGGCCCTATGGAAACTCGCTGCACATGATGCTATTGAAAATTTCGACTCTGAGGCAATGGAACAGGCAGCAGAGGCTTCCCAAAACCCGAACTCTGCGGCGGAAACCGAAAATTCGGCGATACCGGAAAACCAGGAGGAAGGAGATAATGTAATTGTTCAAGAGTCACCCTTCGAGGCGGTCAAAGATATCGAGAATGAGGGTTTCTCTTCATTAATTCCCGATGCTGTCCCGGTTATCATCCCGGAAGAAACATCCAAAGAGGTATCCGACGAACCTGCATCATCAGAGTCAGAATCTGTTTTAGAAGCGGCTCCATCTGTCGCCGATGCTCTTGTGGAGGAGCAACAAACGTCGGATTTGGATACAAACGAGACGACGCTCCCTGTCGTAGTAGATGTTGGCGCCGAATATACTGACATTCATATTGGAGACCAGAAGGAAGACCAAAAGCCACTAGCTGACGAGACGGAAAAGGCCCCAGGATCCATTGACGATGATATTGCACAGTCCAAAGTTGAATCCAATACGCATGATATTTTTGCAAACGAATCTGAATCCGAAGAGTCTGACCCAATTATTCTGGAGAAGCCATCTGAAACTCCTGACGCTGCAGTTGAACCTGTATTAGAGCCCGAGGCCGAGCCCGAGGTCGAGACCGTGGAAGACGATGAGATTCCATGGCAACAGGACGAAAGGAGCTCGGACGACATCGCCTCCGTCAAGGCGACTCTTTTCGGCGCGGCCGCCCAGGTAGTTTCTGGCCGACAACCTATCTTGGACGAGGACGATGAAACTGATGATTACCTATCTAGCGCGACTAAAGCCGCTGAGGCAGCCTATTCCAATGCAGTGTCATTAGCATCCGGTCAATATTCGAGTGCAGTGTCTATTATTTCCACCCAAATTCATGGTACTCCGGCCCCGGTTGCTGTTCAAAACCAGCTCCTTTCCTCGGTATCTGCCGCCTATGACCAGGCAATCGCTGCAGCTAGTTCACGGCTGAGGGAGGCCGCTGATGCTGCTTCAGCTGGAGTCTATGGAACGCCGACGGCTACCCAGGCTACTCCGGCACTTGTAGACTGGAGCAAAGTGGAATCAATTGCGGCGGAGCGCCTAAATGAAGGTAAATTATGGGCTGAACTTCAATATCAAAGTGCTTTGATTGCCATGGGACTGGCGACTGCGACTCCAACATCGGCAGTTGAGAAATATTACGAGCAGGCCAAGTTCAATTATTTCGCTGGACTCGGCGTTGCACATGATCGCTACAATAACTTTTTGTCTGCTGCTTCATCTGCATGGTCCTCGGTGACTGCTAGCCCAACACCAACGCCAACCAACATAGCTCTGACTGATTCTGCTGCCTCGATGGCTTCTGCTGCAGGCCAGTCAGTTGTCTCTGTTGTCAACGCTGCCGGCAATGCTGCTGAATCTGCCTACTCAATAGCCCATGAGAATGTTGCGTCTGCGATTGAGGCTGTGGATGAATCTATTAATTCGTTGCATGATGCTGCAGCTCAACAGATTTACATTGCTGGAGTAGCTATTGGCGAGACGTGGGGAACAGTCGTTAGTCAGTTGAGTGCTGAGATATATGGCCAGCCAACCCCGACAGCAATTGGATGGTACGAAGGTCTATTATCAGATGCGCAGGCAGTCGTGGCAAGTGCAACTGGTGCTCTTGGCAAAGCTACACAAACCGCATCACTGGAGGTTATAGATGATTACGAGGCTGTGAGCGAGCTTGTCTCAGAGCTGATTGTTGGACGGGAGCCTCCCTTTACGGAGAGTGTATTATCAAGACTACGTGCTGTATATGCCACAGCTACCGAAAACGTGGCAAGTTTAGCGAGCGAAGCAAGCGCAGCTGCTGGATCTGTTGGTGAGAAGGTGGGAAGCGTCGCGAGCAAGGCAACCGATGCTGCCAAGGGCTCTTCACAACACGGGAAAGATGAACTGTAAGATGGCATTGGAAGATTTGGTGGTGGTATAGTGGTTAGACGATACCCAATATTTGCTTTTTTTTTCTTGGTGAAAGATGCAGAAAAGGGTGTTTCACTGAACTGATGAATATGATTTGGTGAAATACGGCTTTTAGATGCTGGACGGGTTTTTGGATGTGTTTTCATATGAGCGACTAACAAAGTATTCCGATTTCTCTTTTGTTTGGGTGGAGAGGAAAATATATCTGACTTGCATTTCTTATGTCTGATTATGAAGGAGAGGAGAAGATGAACTGCTACTACAGGTACAGGGTAATAGTCTGTTCAATGTATTGTAACTGTTATTTGGGTGTTCTAGCATTGACTTGCTTTTGTAAATACCTTATTTGCTTATGTATGTGAGAGTTTCTTTAGCGGCCAAAGCTCCGGATTAAGGATCACAAGAACTCACTAAACATGTCCATTAATCCTCTACAAAGAAATATATCATCCTTGCTGCATGATCGAATTTTCACTTATTTATTATTTGATTATTACATCTTTTAGAAATAATGGTGGAGTAGCCCCGGCCCTCGGAGACCGAACTGTGGAATACGGAGCCCGAGGTGATGCCACTTTTGTCTTTTCTCCCTTCAACCGAGGCTGCATGACATTCAGTTCTTTAGCCCAAGGGAGACAAGACTGGGCTGAAGATTATTAGTGTAATGAATTTTGTATTAATATACGGAGTAGTAGGCCTATATTTCTCCATTGGTGATATGGAGGTTGCTAGTGATGAACTTCTTAAATGACTGCGGGTTCGGGCTAATGGCTGGTGAAACATGAAGATACCATCTGTCACCTGTGCTTGACTTGCTGCGTCTATAGCATAGCATAGCGTAGCATTGGCATTGGCATTGGCATGAATGGCATTAATAACATGATGCAATGTCTAGCTTCTGCTTCGTCACATTCTTCGGACTATACCTTATATAGATAGGATAGATGATGAATATGATTGAACTTGATTTAGCCGCCCTGTCAACATTGAAGCCTCCAACCGGCAGATCAGCCAGAGCTAAAGCTAGGGTGCATTAGCCTGCCAGTCTATGCTAAATCAAATTTTCTCACGCAGAAATTCTTGCTTGCTTGCCTTAGCTGAATTCAAGGTAAAGAGAAGAGATAGCCCAGTATTCCATCAAGTTCCTTTACATGAGTTATTCAACAAGGCTGGAGGATTAGGGAAGATGGCGGCGGCAGCTTGGCTTACACGGGCCGGAAATGGCATCGTGTGTCAGGTAATTGAATTTATGCTTCTTGCTTTTTCATGAAAAAAATAAAATTGATTGCGGACTAAAGCCATGGCATTTCGACAAGGCGTCAGCTTGTTTTCCTCGCTCAGTCCGCTTTCAGAAGCTATACGAGTAGTCAGGTCAGGTCAGGTCAAGTCAGGTCAAGGTAAGTTAGTTAGTTAGTAAGTAGTTCTTCTTATCTGTCTTCCTCGGCCCCGCAAGGCTATTCCGCCTCGGCTCCTAATAAATACATAAACCAAGTTAGTATCTTAGGACCCTCTCTTCGTTCTTCTCTTCACTCTTCTGTACGACCTCAATTGTGTCTTGCTTTTATTATTATTATTATTATTTTATTTCGGCTACTACTGCTACAGCTTGTCCCTCAAAGTGGTCAATCCTCTTTATTGATTGAATAGAAAAGAAGGAGAAAAAAGAAAAAAAAAAAAAAAGAAAAAAAAAAAAAAAAAAAAAAAAGTCGCAACGCATGGAATTCGTAGTCGAGTTCTTCTCTCTTCTCCTCAAGTCTATACGCTGAAGAGATTAAGTGAGCGGCATATAAGTTGCTTCCTTTTTCTCACTCTGGTGTGTGTGGTCTACGCGCCTCAATTTTCAATTTTCTTTTTTTCTTTCTTTCTCTTTCAGGGACCTTTGGGTCTTGGGGACTCCATACATCTCGCTGGCTGTGTGTGATATCGAACCATACGATCTTATCGACTTGAATAATTACATCTACTCTACACTTTATCGAAGATACAGGGAGTCAAAGTCAAGCCATCTAGTCAAGTTTATCCCATGGCTTCTACCCCTGGCCTTCTCCCGCCATACCCTGATCATGAAGGCAACCCCAACAGCAAAGATGAAGCTACAATCAACCGTATGGAATCACTCAACGGCATTCACGTCTCTTTGTCCAATGACACGAAGCGAAATTCTACTCATCGGAAGCTCAAGGCCAGACATATCCAGCTTATTGGCATTGGAGGAACCATTGGTACCGTTCTCTATGTGCGTGTATAGTACAAAATGAAACCCTTCGTTTGATGAAGAAGCTTACTTATCCCAACCTCCTCTCTTTGTGTGTAGGTTCAAATCGGCAAAGGTCTCCTCAATGGCGGCCCCGGCAGTTTGTTCATCGCCTTTAGCTTCTGGTGTACCATTGTCCTCGCCGTGACGCTGTGCATGGCTGAAATGGTTACATATCTGCCCATCTCGTCGCCTTTTATTCGCTTTGCTGGCCGTTATGTCGACGAGGCTTTTGGATTCGCGACTGGCTGGAATTTCTTCGTCTTTGAAGCTGCCTTAGTTCCCTTTGAAGTGACGGCATGCAATTTCATCATTCGCTTCTGGACTGATGCCATACCGACGGGGGCACTTATTGCCATCGTCATTGTTCTCTACGCCTTGATCAATGTGGTGGCAGTCAAATGGTACGGCGAAACGGAGTTTTGGGCTGCCATTGGCAAGGTTCTCCTCATCCTGGGCCTCATCATCTTTACTTTTATAGTAATGCTCGGAGGGAATCCTCAGGGGGATCGCTTTGGCTTTCGATTCTGGAAAGAGCCGGGGTCCTTTGCTGAGCTGTACTATGAAGGTGACTTGGGACGCTGGCTGGGGTTTCTCCAGTGTCTGATTCTAGCTGCCTTTACTATTGCTGGTCCAGATTACGTCTCTATGGCGGCTGGCGAGGCTGAAAATCCTCGCGTTGTAATGCCGCGTGCTTACAACACTGTCTTTTATCGGCTGACTGCTTTTTTCATCTTTGGATCTCTCTGCGTGGGGATTCTCGTTCCATATAACGACAAGGAATTGATTGCTGCTTTTGCTGATTCCAGGCCAGGCGCCGCTGCGTCCCCTTACGTCGTTGCCATGAATCGCCTGGAAATCAAGGTTCTTCCGCACATCGTCAATGCCGCCGTTTTAACGGCTGCTTTCTCCGCCGGCAATTCCTACGTCTACTGCGCTTCTCGTTCCCTCTACGGATTGGCACTGGAGGGGAAAGCCCCCAGGTTTCTGGCAACTTGCACCAAGGCGGGCGTTCCAGTCTATTGCGTTGGCTGCGTCTTGCTCTTTGCACTTCTTTCGTTTCTGCAGTTGTCGTCCAATACTGCTGTTGTCCTGAACTGGTTCGTGTCTTTGGTCACAGCCTCTCAGCTCATCAACTTTTGCGCCGTCTGCGTGTCGTATCTCTGCTTCTACCGGGCTCTCAAAGCCCAGGGTATTAGTCGCGACTCACTACCGTACAAGGCGTGGTTTATGCCTTATGCGGCTTGGTATGCGCTTGTGTGGACGTTTGTGATGGCGTTTGTGGGTGGATATACCGTCTTTCTACCGCTACCTGGGTACTGGAACGTTGCAGATTTCTTGTTCTCGTGAGTTGTTGATGGCGTTCTTTTCAAATGCAAATGGGCATATGTCTGGTTGAGGGCTTTATTAACGAGGGGAATTTGAATTACTAGGTATACTATGATTGTCGTATTCCCAGTCTTGTATTTTGGCTACAAGTTCGTTCGCAAGACGAAGATACACAAGCCGGAAGAAATCGATCTTTACAAGGACGTGGATGAGATTGAAGAGTATCAAAGAAACTACATTCCTACTCCGCCAAAGTATGTTTGTGTGTTCCTTTATATACACTAGTAGTATCGATTAACTGACTCTTTTGACTTAGGAACGGACTTGAGAAGCTGCTCGATATGATCTTCACCTGAGAGGAATATGTGACAATCGCAATATTGGCTAATGAAGCAAATATCATTCGGTTAGCGGTGGACCAAGTGGCATTTACCTCTAATTACATGTAGATAGACGCTTGAATCTACATACTGATAAATAAAACAATACTATGCACATGCATGGATATTTGACATACCGGCAAATTGAAATACTTAATGAAACTGATTTCTTTCTATTCATTAATCATGTTTCTAAACTCCTCCCTTCATTACTTAATGATAATGACCATTTAGTTGGATTCTCATACATGTCTCCTAAAAGCTGGTCCCCTCATCTCTATTCTTATAACCGTCCCCATTCACAAATTTCTTCTCTTGCTCAATAATCGCGTTTGGAATTCCAATGCCTACACCGAAAAACACAAACAACGCCCACTTCCATCGGAACGGATTAAACGCCACGCAAAAGACAAACCACCATACTAGCTCCAGATACGTGAAGAAGTCAAAGGCGCCCATGGGACTAAAATGCTTGAGTGAGCGCGTCATGTCGATCCAACGCTCCATCCACCATTGGCTTGGCCGTGCCAAGGGATCAAGGAGAAACATAAGAAGGATGCGTGTGTAGATACCAATATGCCAGTTGCCCACGGTACCAATGCCTTCGACGAAAGTCGAGTTAATGGCCGAGATGGTTGGGTGATTTGGAGGGAAAGTCTGTAGATACCAATTTGGAGGCCCATAGGGTTCCTGAAAGCAGTCGTCGGGCAAGATTGCTAAAGAGGGACGTTTGAACCCAGTCGCCATGACGACAATGTCGGCTTTGATGAGCTCTTCGTGACCGGGTCCGTTTTTGGGCACGCCCTTGGAACGGCGATTTACCATGACGCCGCGTTTATTGAAGCCTAGAATATCGCCGCGCACCCATTCTGCTTTGCCCTGTCGGAGTTTATCCATGACGTCGGAGTTGACCATTGGCGTGCCCATGAAGACGCCCTTGTCGTGACTGGGAGCTAGATCTTCAAGGTCGCGATAGAAGAATTTGCGGAGAAAGAACTCGGGGATGAAGGAGAGAAAGGTCTCCTGACCGAAAACATTTAAGCTGAGCAAAGTATCTACAATCATATTTCGCGGAATAATCCATTTATCAGATCGAGACAGAATAGATACTTTGGCCGCTCCGGCCGCGAAAGCAAATTCAAGAGCTTCCACAGCTGAGGCTCCGCCTCCAATGATGGCGATGTGTTTGTCCTTGGCATCCTTTCTGTGTTTGTGACACTTTTATTAGCAACTGTTGGAACAATCCAAAAAAAAAAAATTAAAAAGAAATATTCCCGAGCATAAAACTTACCCAGTCAAATCGCTAGAGTGATAGATGTCACCTTTGAATGTCTCCATGCCTTGAATGTGAGGCATCTTGGGGTCCCCACAAGTTCCAATAGCAGCAATCAAGCCATCAAAGCGGCCAAGTGAAGGGTCATTATTGATGATCCATTGAGTCTGCTCATCTTTTTTGAGACGCTTGACTTTGGTTTCGAACTTTGTCCTCTTCTCCAAGCCATAACGTTTCCACAATTGTTCGATCTGGCCAACAATCTGCTTGCGATTGGGATAGCCGCGCTCCCACTTGACAGAGGGATGAAAACGATACATTAATGAATGTATTTGAAGTCCAGATGTATCATTGACTCTCTGAAAAATATTATTAAAATGTCAGTAATCATCGACTTAATAAATTCGAGATATTAAAAAGCTTCGACTAATAAACTTGATAGTAAGAAGCTTCTTGTCTTGTCTGGGAAACTTACGCTCCATATACCGCCAAGTTGATCCCTCCGACCAGCCTCAAAAATAGTCACGTCAAAGCCATGACCAATACAATGAGCTGCCGCCGAAACACCAGTAAGTCCAGCACCGATAATAGCAATCTTTGGACGCTGCAATTGAGTATTTTGAGGAGGAGGATGAGGAGACAGTGCTGTATCAATGAACCACTGCCATAGCTGGTAGAGGAATAGCAGCGGGTGAAAGAACGGATTGGCAACGCCTGAGCTTTGAGGCATGATTTTTGCTTTTGCTTTTGCTTTTGCACTTCAAATTCAATAATCAATCATTAAACATGGGAAGAGAATAAAGGGAAAAGAAATGCTTCGATTGATAGATTCCTCTATGTTTTATATCAACTCCCTTTACATGGGCTCAATTGATCTGCAACTCAACAAGACTTCGTGATGGTGACGTCAGGGCCATTCAAGCAGTTGCTCCACATGGATGAACTCAATTCTGCCGTATCTGGAAGCCAAGATTAGAAGCTCTATTTTGCATGTGATTGTTGCCCTGACGGACGCATCTCTCTGCCCTGACGCATCTCTCTGAAACAACAACAACAACAACAAGATGACGTTCTATTTAATCTAGCATCTCTTTTTTTCAATTCTTCATAAACTTGTAGATTCAATCTCTTCAATTGCCAATTCTTTTGATTTCACCATGGAGAATCCAGGTATTTAATGAAACAAATCAACTCCTACTTTAACCTTTCATACAATACACACACAGCTAACCTAATTCATCCTCTCCCAGTCCAAGAAATCGCTTCCGTCATCGACTCTCTCACCAAAGGCTCACCGCAACAACAACAAGACACGCTCAACACCTATTTTCTCTCCAGCGCATCCTTTGTCCACCCATTCTGTCGCGTCCCATCCTTTTCCAAGGGCTCTATCCCGCTTGCAAGGGATATCGACTCGCGCTGGCTCATCCTCGGTATCTATCGCTGGTATCGCACACTGAGCCCACGGATCAATCTCACCGTCGACTCATCTGGTACGTCAGGAGAATCCCTAAAGAGTCGAAAAATTATCAAACCTGTATACTTGTGTGTGTGTGTGTGTGTGTGTGTGTGTGTGTGTGTGTGTGTGTGTGTGTGTGTGTGTGTGTGTGTGTGTGTGTGTGTGTGTGTGTGTGTGTGTGTGTGTGTGTGTGTGTGTGTGTGTGTGTGTGTGTGTGTGTGTGTGTGTGTGTGTGTGTGTGTGTGTGTGTGTGTGTGTGTGTGTGTGTGTGTGTGTGTGTGTGTGTGTGTGTGTGTGTGTGTGTGTGTGTGTGTGTGTGTGTGTGTGTGTGTGTGTGTGTGTGTGTGTGTGTGTGTGTGTGTGTGTGTGTGTGTGTGTGTGTGTGTGTGTGTGTGTGTGTGTGTGTGTGTGTGTGTGTGTGTGTGTGTGTGTGTGTGTGTGTGTGTGTGTGTGTGTGTGTGTGTGTGTGTGTGTGTGTGTGTGTGTGTGTGTGTGTGTGTGTGTGTGTGTGTGTGTGTGTGTGTGTGTGTGTGTGTGTGTGTGTGTGTGTGTGTGTGTGTGTGTGTGTGTGTGTGTGTGTGTGTGTGTGTGTGTGTGTGTGTGTGTGTGTGTGTGTGTGTGTGTGTGTGTGTGTGTGTGTGTGTGTGTGTGTGTGTGTGTGTGTGTGTGTGTGTGTGTGTGTGTGTGTGTGTGTGTGTGTGTGTGTGTGTGTGTGTGTGTGTGTGTGTGTGTGTGTGTGTGTGTGTGTGTGTGTGTGTGTGTGTGTGTGTGTGTGTGTGTGTGTGTGTGTGTGTGTGTGTGTGTGTGTGATGAAGCATAATCTCGATCCTAACCTAGAGTTTGCATGCAGTTTTTGACCAGCGCAACGGGACTCTATATGTCTCTATCCGTCAAACCTTTTCCGTCTGGTTCATCCCCTTTCATAGTTCCTCCGTCAAGCTGCTTTCCGTCTTGCAGCTGACGCAGGCATCTTCATCGGACCCGGGACAAATCGCAGCGAAATATCTTCCCGATGGACGAGTGTCTTCAGCGCTGGCTGGTCCAGGACAAGAGAGGCTGAGGTACTACATCACCAGCCAAGAAGATTTGTATCAAACAAATGACTTTGTCGCATTTGTGTTGCCGTATTTTGGGCCACTGCTGGTGTTTTTCTGGCAGTTGTATGCCACTGGTCTCTCGGTTATTGGATCTCTTGTGTTTTTGCCAGTATATTATTTCATGAACAGCAGTCACGTCAAGATTAAAAGAGAGGCTTAAGGGGTGTTGATTTAAGAATGTATTTCATGATTGTATAGACGTCAAGTGATCATGTAATGAGCTTTGAGCATTCGTTTACCTTGATTCGGGCGTTGTGATAGATCTCGCTTCATTTTTCTTAATTTAACTTGATTTATATTTTACTCAAATTCATTTGATTGACAATTGAGCAGCACCGACGGGATAACCAAGACGAACTAAGCAAAAAGCACAACAGTACGTTTCTTGGTATATAATATTGGGGTATTTTTCCCAGTCGCTGCATCATGCATACCACATGAAAGCCTTATCATCCTATCCCACGAACACCTCTTTAATACACGCTCGGAAAGCAGAAAGGAAAAAAAAAAAAAAAACAGAAAAAAAAAAAAAAAAAAAAGGTCTCGTATAGAACGCCATTATGCTAATCACCCAACGCCAGCTTGATGCCCAAGAATCCATATATCCAGCCGTCAAGGCTATGCTATGCTTCGATCATGTCCTGCTGCCGAGTACGTGTCCGATTGATTTGTCGGAACTCGATGAAACACTCAAATCCACCCCAAACGATGAATATGAATCTCCATATTCTAATTTGAACAAAACAAATTCGTCGTTAGTCAGTGATGATAAATTTTTTTTTCTCTAGGCAATAAATCCACAAGCGAAAACTTACACGACAGCGGTGAGCATCCAAACCGCAATGGCCAGCATTCGGTGTTGTGAAAAGCCCTCTCTGCTTATAACATCGATATACTCTCCACCAGTGATCTGAGGTGTCGAGTCGTTTCCCAGAGCAGCAAAAGCGTCGGCCGCATAGGTATAGCGGGAGAAGATAATCATGACGATACCGCCAAGAGAGATGGCGAGGGCGAAGAGATCGTGGAGAAGACCGCGAGCGGGCGATAGCGCAGAGAAGCCAAAAGTACGATCGAGCTTGGCGACGACGATCCATGAGTCGTTAAGGATGGCGATGGCAGACTACGGCAACATCATGAGTCAAAATAGTCAGCTATAGATATCCTATACATGACATGTAATATAGATGCGCCTCCAGATTGTATTGTTGTAAGAGGCAGCCATGATGATGGCTTCTTAGTTAGACTTACCCCTACGAGACCAGCCGCAACGGCACCGCCCTTGTCTGACCATTGATTGATAATAAAGGCTAGAATAACCAGTGTCGTCACGCTCGTCATCCAGCCCACGGCGCGGGCGACTATCTGGACGAGGCCATAGGAGCTTGGACAGCAGCTTCTCGTCATTTGGCCGCCGAGAGAGAGACGAGAGAAATGACGAGAAGTAGAGTGTAGTCTAGGGTATGTATAACGGCGGATATTTAGTCACTTTGTCTCGCGTTTAAAAAAAATTGACGAGAAAGATAAAAGAAAGATAAGGCAGTGTGACGTTATTGTTATTCCATGAAACGGAGTAGTAGTAAGGAGGGAAGAAGCATAGGAGGAAGAGAAGGGAAAAGAAGAAGAAGAGGAAAAAAAAGAGGCAAGGCTGTCGTGCCTCCCTCTACTGGAGAGAGAGAGAGTGAAAGAGAGAGAGTGTAGAACCAGGGTTGTCTGCCTTATCTTGGGGTAGGTACTTGGTGTTACGGGTATCGATTCGTAACCGCTGCTTTGCTTCCCACGTGAGCCCGCAGCTTGCATCACACGTCAAGGTACAAGTAGGATTGCGGCGGCGGCATGTAATCAAGGGAATGCAAGCATCAACGCGGGACAGACAGGATTGGGGCAAGGGTCTGTGCGTTGCGAATTGTGTGATTATGAGCTATGGTGGGTGGATGGATCGATGGATCGATCTAACCAGCTGGCTTGCTTGTATATGATTGAAGCTACACACACACACACACACAGAGAGAGAGAGAGAGAGGGAGAGAGAGAGAGAGAGAAAGAATATCTAGTTACGAAGAAGAATGACTATAACTACAACATGGGACTGGACGCGGAAACAAGGACGCGCTGAGTAGAATGGTGGCGGCTGTGCAGTGCAGCATTATTGAAGACGCGAGCCAATTGTCAGGCGGTTAATCAAAGTCAGTCGACGATGATGATTCGATGAAGCCGTTTTCACTAGTCAGCAGAATGTGACAGATTGTGATACTTGTAGCTTTTCCTTTTTTCAGCTTTGAGAGGGGGTCAAACAATGGCAATCTTTCCCTTTTCCCCTGGCATCTGCATTACCACTAAGCATACATGTGTGTACATACCTCTGGCTCTGGCTCTTCACATCTCTGACTGACCCGTGAACGAGTGGCTCATTGGTGTCGCTGCATTGCTCAAGACTGGGTTTGATTGTTCATCATTGAAAGAGAGAGAGGAAGAGATAGAGAGACTGGACTCCAGCCACTACAGTATGTAGGGGGGCAGCATTGAAGCAGTGGAGGCAGGGCCTATAATGCAAGGGAGCTTTGAATACCTTGGTAGATACTGAAGAGCCATCTTGAACTGATCCAAACCCCGGACTCCCTCGCACATAAAAGCGTTTGGCCTCTGGACTTGAGCTTAATCAGAGTCAATTTGAATAGCACCAGACAACATTTGATAGATGGCGCCTCATGTATTATAAGCATCATATGGTAGAGCAACTACAACTAGGCCTATAGAGAATAAGATTTGCTCCCCTTTGCCATCCAGGTCGCCAAGCCGTCTCCCCTTTCTCCCCGCATTTAGGGCTCCGGGCCGCTAGAGACGGGACTCGTTTAGTTGATTTATGGCCATCGCCCCGCTGTATGATTGAAATGAACTTTGCATTACAGGCTCATAGTACAGCTGGGCATTCCGTAGTATAGCTGGGCATTCCGTGTTAACGCTTTGAAGGATGTATGCAGAGTATCGAGATGATACCATATCAGAATCACTAACAGTAGTAGAGTATTGTGACAATTGATAGTAGCAAGCTATGCTGATTAACAAATACGTGAATGGAAGAAGCAAAGAGATTGATGCTGTATTATTTGCGCTGTATTGTATCATAGCAGACCTGGTACTGTGCATCATCAACAAGCGCAAGCAGAGTACTCCGTACTAGGTAGATACATATAGGTAGTACTTAGCCTCCTTATAGCCGCTTGAAATTAAATAGAGGATACTGTACCCAGATGATGAGATAGATACTCGTATCCTCTTGAAGAAAAGGCTCAATTGATATGAAGCTGCATATTTCATTAAGTTCTTCATTTTAACTACCGATTCTCATACTCACTCCATGCTGTCACTGCCCAATATGCAGCTGTGGATCTTGTCTTGCATTTTGACCCAAGATCCATTTTCAACAGCAGCTAGAGTACGGAGTACAAAGCATATCATTGCGGAATACTCCGTAGTCTACAAGAGAATGGGTTGCTTGTACAAAATGCCATACAGGTTTCGACATCGAAATACAAGAAGCCTGACAAGTCATGATAAGTGCAAAGAAGGATTTTCTTCTATGAAAAAGCATGACTTGTACATACACATAGGTATAGGTAAAGGTACGTGTATACTCAAGGTAGAGATAGGTATGTAAATCTATACCTACTTCTATCCAGGACTTTGTATGGCTTCCCAAATCAAAAGCGTTGAGAGACGGAATCATCCGCTTTCCTGCATGCGCCTTCGCCATATCCCACCAAGCCCGCATAAGCTCGCAATCGATGCCATTGAGGCCTTATAAAGCATTTCTTGTACACTCAAGTACATGTACGGAGTACCAGATCAAGGATTCTTTCGAGTCAGAAGTCTTGTTGTTTTTGTTCTCCATCCCATGTCACGCCGTTTGCACACCGTTCAGTTTCAAAAGGTGGGCCTAACAAACGCGAATAAACGAAAACCTGAAACTCATCGCTTGCATTTGATACGGGGTAAAGTGAGATAAACTGACCAGGTCTGCACAGGCCCTTCTTGAATCCACTCTACAGCTAGCTTGCTTGCTTGCTCAGAAGCCTGAAATCTCCCAACCAATCATTCAAGTCTTCCAGTTCGGGAGCTGCTGTCCAAAAGCTCTGCTACTGTTGCTATCATAGCAAGAAGAGAGAGAGAGAGAAAAAAAAAACGCTATTTGCTTGGCATACCTTGGATTCACTTACCAAACATCCATCCATCCAATGCCACCCATAAGCCTAAACGTCCAAATATTGACCACATATTGGACTTGGTCATAAAATAAATCGCCAGAAATTTTTAACCACCTAGAAACTTCAACTACTTTTCTTGTTTTATCTTTCTTTAACCAAATTTAAAGAATTGCGGGTAAGCTTCGATTCGATTCGATTCCATTTCGTGATTCTTTCAATTCAGGTTCTGTTCTGTAACTTTTTTTTTTTCCTTTCAGATCTTCCTCCTTCTTCCACTCCGCCCACCGCCTCATCTGAAAATGAACGACGGCCACCCCATCGATCCCGGATTGCTTGCCGAGATGAAGCCTGAGGTTACGAATACTCTTCATATTCGTGGAGAGCACGCCTCAGAACGACAGAAGCGGAATGTTGCTCTTGACAGGCGACGTAAAGAGCGGTATCTTAGTCCTGGCCGTAGCCTCAAGCAGCTGGTGCTAGACAACCAAGTTGGTATGTTCCTCTCATAAGAAAAAAGAAAAACCAATTTTTTTTTTTTTAGGTCGATTGAGATGATATATCTCAGCTTCATTCCTGATGAATTATCCATTCTTCCCCTATATTGAATGAAGCAGTAAAATGAGCAGAGCAATGCTAACATCATCAGGCATTGCCTTTAACCTCGTGTCTCTCCTCTTTCTTAGTCACCTCATGATTCCCAGATCTCGGGTCTACACCAAACCCTTTTTCAAGCTCTCTCATTATAACCCTACCACGGGAAAGTATGGATTTGGCCCTGATGACTTTTACTTTGTGGTTTTTTTCCTCATCTTCTTTACTGGTCTTCGAGATGGACTTATGAGCCACGTTCTCGGTCCTCTAGGTCGACGCCTGGGTATCGCTACGAAGAAGGATCAGGCACGGTTTGCTGAGCAGACATGGATGATTCTTTACTACTGCGTCTTTTGGCCGCTTGGTGTGGTATGTTTATGCTTCCCCCCCTTTTCCCCTTTCCTTTCCTTTCCTTTCCTTTCCTTTCCTTTCCATGTCTAATTATAATATCGGGTTTAATTACTGCCCTTTGTGGGTTAAATGTTACAATTGCTAATCCCTGCGCAGTACATCTGGTACTCCTCTCCCTATTTTCTTAACATGGCCCAATTATGGACAGACTGGCCTAGCAGAGAGATCGGCGGTACCATGAAGTTTTATTTCCTTGCCCAGTTGGCGTTTTGGCTGCAACAAATCTATGTCATTAATATTGAGAAGCATCGCAAGGATTATTGGCAGATGTTGACTCACCATATTGTCACCATTGCTCTGGTTGCTGCGTCGTACGCCTATCATTTCACACGTGTTGGCAACCTAATTCTCATCATCATGGACATTGTCGACATTGTCTTTCCAGTGAAGTCTCCCCGGTTTTTTTTCACTCTTTCTTTTTTCTTTGACCATTCCTTTCTTTCTAAAGAGAGCCAATTTGCTGACTAGTTGATAGCTTGCCAAGTGTGCAAAATACCTAGGCTACACTACCCTTTGCGATTATCTCTTTGGACTCTTCGTCATTGTCTGGCTCGCCACACGTCACGTGTTTTTTCTCATGGTGTTATATAGCGTCTATTTCGATTCACCTCGCATCGTAAAGCATTTTTGCTTCCGAGGTCCTGTAAACAACCTTCAAGGTCCTCTGCCTCAACCTGAAGGATGGGCCTGGGCGATTGAGCCATTTCGCGACCCACAGGGTACGGTCTGCTACAGCAAGCCCATCTATTATGGATTTTTCACGTACCTTGCGACATTGCAGGTCATCATGACGATGTGGTCTTATGCTATCCTTAAAGTTGTTGTGCGAGTGCTTAGCGGCAATAATGCCGAAGACATTCGAAGCGATGATGAAGAAAGTGAACAAGTCGATTGTTGTGCTGATGATGATGATGATGTTTACTGGACTATATCTGAACAAGAGGACCATGAGTTTGAGTCTGGATATTTGGAGGAAGAAGTCGAGGTGGATGATGGCGTTGTAAAGGCATGGGAACGCCGAAATCGAACCTCGGCCAAGAGGAGTGGTAGTAGCTCAAGTGGCTTGCATCTGCCTGGTCAGAGCGATCGTAAGGAGTTTCTCAACCGGATTGGATGCGAGAAGCAAATCGAGTGAGCAAGGAAGCGTCAAGTCTGGCTCTGCTCTGCTCTGCTTCGTTTTTTTTTCTTTTCCCTTTTTTTTCTATTGCCATGCTTTTTGTTTTACACAATTACATGCTGGCGTGGATTCGACAATTGATGGATATGTTGGCCGCGGATAGGTTTTGCTTTTGATCTTGTCATTGATAGACAGACAGACAGACAGACATTGGGCATCGAGTATTGGGAGTCTGGCCCCTTAGCTAGTACTGGTAAAAAGTTACTATGATTCAGAAGAAATAAAGAAGTTTGACTTTGTTATTATGATTTTATCATTCTGTAAGCATTTCTCTCTGCGTCAGCTCTTTCATTCCAAAAGCCTCCCTACTAGCAGCTTTTTCTACCAGCTACATACTACGGCATATAGCGTGGATGGAGATGCCGAATCTTTTGTTAGACATATTATAGTTGGCCTTCCGCGGACTCCGTGTTTCAGGGATCTAAGGGATCGTCTAATAACTAGAGGAAAAGGAAAAACCCTTTTATTTAGCCTTGGAATAATGGTCTAACTCAGCTGTCCGACAATTCTTTTCATTTCGCTATTATTGTGTTAATAGTTAATATCAATCTCTCTATTCTCTCTCTCTTCTATTCTCTCTCTCTCTCTATTGTTATTGCTGAATTATACCTCATTCATCCAAGTAAATAGACGTCATAGTCTCAGCTTAGATGCCTGACAGCCCGCTAATAGAATTCCACTCCACCAACTTTTAGGCCTTGCCTCAACTAAGGTAATCAGTATTCGGTACTTGGCGATACTTAAAGGCAAGTTTCATAAGCCATGGGCACATCTTATTCTTTTGACACCAATTGTATGGAAAACCCCTCCAAAGCCCCCCCCCAACAAGCTCATATTAGAAGTACCCGGTAGGGATTGAGAGCCAATCTTAGGCAATTGTTCAAAGTACCTCTAAGTCTCTTTCGGCCGCCATTCTTTTTAAGCCCTGAAGCCGGACACTGTCAAAACCTCTTTGTCACTAGCCTAACACTCGGCGATCACCAACTTTCTTCTTCTTCTTCTTCTTCTTCTTCTTCTTCCTTTTTTCTATTCCCCTTTTTATTTCTTCTTCTTCTTCTTCCCTTCTTCTTGTCTGTTCTTCCTACGATTGGGCATAATCACCGCCTTTTACTATCGTCGCTTGCAACAATGGCTCGGCTTGAGGCCACAACCCCGTTGCTCACAACCTTACAAGCACAAGCACCTTCATCTCCAGTAAATGAAGCTGTTCGTAGGCGCAATCACTCTCAGAATCAGCTTGCCGGCACAACCGGGGAGTCCAACGGCCATGCCTCACGTCCCTCAACCGACAAAAAGAAGCGACGAAAGGCTCGATCTCTGTTCCGACGCTTTGCACGATTCTCTCTCAAGCATACTTGGGTCGTTCCCTTGATACTGCTCATCCTCATCGGCGCCGCCTATGCTATCAATCCAACCGAGTCCAACCCCATCAGTCGCTTCATCTTCCTCTCCTACGAGCAGCCGAATCCTAATGCCCATCTTGACCCAAGCCTACCGGTACACTATGGCAAGGGTCTCTGGGACATTGCTTTTGTGTCCTTCTATACCATCGTCCTGTCCTTCACCCGAGAGCTTATCATGCAAGAGTTGCTGATCCCGCTAGCTCGCTTCAATGGCATCAAGAATAAAGGCAAGCAGCAGCGGTTCGCCGAACAAATGTACACGGCTATTTACTTTAGTGTCGTGGGCCCAGCAGGCATTTATGTCATGAGCCGTAGCCCGGTTTGGTACTTTAACACACGAGGAATGTACGAGACCTTTCCGCACCGCTCTCACGAGGCCACCTTCAAATTCTACTATCTCTTTCAAGCGGCATACTGGGCGCAGCAGGGTATCGTCATGCTGCTTGGCTTTGAGAAGCCTCGCAAGGATTATAAGGAGCTCGTAGCTCATCATGTGGTGACCTTGGCGTTGATCGGTCTAAGCTATCGCTTCCATTTCACCCATATGGGCATTGCGGTATACATCACTCATGATATCAGTGATGTCTTTCTTGCAGTATGTATTACAAAAGAAGAAGAAGAAGAAGAAGAAGAAGAAGAAGAAGAAGAAGAAGAAGAAGAAGAAGAAGAAGAAGAAGAAGAAGAAGAAGAAGAAGAAGAAGAAGAAGAAGAAGAAGAAGAAGAAGAAGAAGAAGAAGAAGAAGAAGAAGAAGAAGAAGAAGAAGAAGAAGAAGAAGAAGAAGAAGAAGAAGAAGAAGAAGAAGAAGAAGAAGAAGAAGAAGAAGAAGAAGAAGAAGAAGAAGAAGAAGAAGAAGAAGAAGAAGAAGAAGAAGAAGAAGAAGAAGAAGAAGAAGAAGAAGAAGAAGAAGAAGAAGAAGAAGAAGAAGAAGAAGAAGAAGAAGAAGAAGAAGAAGAAGAAGAAGAAGAAGAAGAAGAAGAAGAAGAAGAAGAAGAAGAAGAAGAAGAAGAAGAAGAAGAAGAAGAAGAAGAAGAAGAAGAAGAAGAAGAAGAAGAAGAAGAAGAAGAAGAAGAAGAAGAAGAAGAAGAAGAAGAAGAAGAAGAAGAAGAAGAAGAAGAAGAAGAAGAAGAAGAAGAAGAAGAAGAAGAAGAAGAAGAAGAAGAAGAAGAAGAAGAAGAAGAAGAAGAAGAAGAAGAAGAAGAAGAAGAAGAAGAAGAAGAAGAAGAAGAAGAAGAAGAAGAAGAAGAAGAAGAAGAAGAAGAAGAAGAAGAAGAAGAAGAAGAAGAAGAAGAAGAAGAAGAAGAAGAAGAAGAAGAAGAAGAAGAAGAAGAAGAAGAAGAAGAAGAAGAAGAAGAAGAAGAAGAAGAAGAAGAAGAAGAAGAAGAAGAAGAAGAAGAAGAAGAAGAAGAAGAAGAAGAAGAAGAAGAAGAAGAAGAAGAAGAAGAAGAAGAAGAAGAAGAAGAAGAAGAAGAGAGAAAAAGAAAAAAAAAAACCCCCAGCTCTTTTGACTATTCTGTGATGCAACTAACAAATCTATGTAGCTTTCCAAATCGCTTCACTACATCGACAGCCCACTGGTGGTCCCCATCTACGTTGCCAACATTGGAGTATGGTGCTACCTCCGACACTACATCAACCTCCGTATTCTCTACTCCATCCTTACGGAATTTCGCACCGTGGGTCCCTATGAGCTCAACTGGGAAACGCAGCAGTACAAATGCTGGATCTCCAACATTATCACTTTTGCACTACTCGCGTCGCTGCAGGCCCTCAACCTGTTTTGGCTATACTGTCTCCTGCGCAGCATGTACAAGTTTGTCGTTTACAGAATCAAGAAGGACGATAGATCCGAGTCAGACGAAGAGGAAGAAAGCCAAGAGACCGAATCAAAGCCTTTGCTAGAGGGTAACGGCGCTGCCAATGGCTATGCCAAACCTGCCATGAATGGCTCTTTATAAATACATTATACAAGAAGCTCCCCGTTTTACCCGTTTCTTGATACATACATATACACATTCGTATCAATATCGAGAACGAGTGAGCTTCATTTTTTTCCACCTGAAGCGGGGGTATTTGAACAACCTTTTATTGTAGGTTAAGTGTGCATTAAGGCGAGACGATTATTTCTTTCTTGAGCCTTTTGCCTTTTATTCTCCCTCTCCCCCCCTTCTCTGCCTCTTCTTTTTTCAAACTTTTCTTACAAAATTTAATACATGGCGATGACGAAGACGATGATGACAGCAACGACGATGAGCCAATCTAAGATTATTTAATGCCTTTTATCCTTTCTTTGCTTTCTAGAAAACAGAAACGATGGGGCGTTGGTGTACTTAAATTTGAAAATTCATGTTTTATAATGCTGTTTTGGGGACGAATCTATGTGTGTGTATCTTATGTATCAACATACAAAACATATATTAATATTTAATAATGTCAAAGACTGTTACAATTGTCACTTCACGAAGATGCTTGCTGTTATGGCAATCCTAATGTTCAATTGAGAATCTTCCTTCATCACTTCATATTGGGTATAAGATACTTGCTATCATGGCAAACCTAATGTTCAATTGATAATCTTCTTCACCACTATATGACTTGCTTATATATTTATAATTTCAACATGGTGTTGTATGTACTCGGTATAAAAATGCTCCTTTTAGATGGAAAAAAAAAGCCCTAAAATGATATCGCTGCGCCGCCAACTCCTCCGTGTAAACACACACACACACACAAACACACACACACACACACACATATATATATATATACCGTCGGTCATTAGGACATCGTTATTCATGACAGCTCATCAGACCTAGTATAGCTCTAAAAAGCGTATTCCTCCACATGCAGATAAATGCCCTGCGCTCCAGTTCCCTTGTGTACTGCTCGTTCGTCACTCAGTTTGCTCACGCAGTTGCGTGTTGTGGCGACAATTTCAGGTCCTCCGCAGACGACTACCGCTGTTTCGCCATACGCCTCCTCAACAGGCTGGCGGATCAGTTGCTCGATGCTGGGACGAGTGGTGTATTCTCGAATAATGGGGGGACTTGAAGATTTCTCTTCAGTGCTGGAGTTACTCTCGACTTTGTCGTCGTCGCAGCAGCAGGTGGATTTCTCAACTGCTTTTACGGGTTCCAGATCTGAGCTGTTGTTGCTGCTGCTATTACGAGAGCTAGTAGTCATTTGTGAATTGTTCGTCTCGTTGCGTGTGAGAGGAAGGCCATCGCTACCGAGCGTAGAGTTTGTGATGGCGACGTGAATGTTGATAACAATGCCTTTTTGAGATAATGTTTGGCGCGCCTTTTGCGCCCGTTGAACATAATACTCAATTTCCTTGTATGTCCTGGCGACCATGAGTACTTCTATTCTCTTGACGCACCCTACATAATCGGCCTGGGCTGCAGCCTCTAGCAATGGCAACGTGAAGCTTGCTCCAGTCGAGGCTCCAATGAGGACCATGGTGTCGTAGATATCCCATCGTGGGGGTGTGCCAAACGGACCAGAGAGAAAACCAGTGAGAGTGGCTTCAGGGTTCTTGGAAGCAAACGTATGAATACGCTTCGAGAATCCTTGATGCTTGCGGAGGATGAGTTGGATGCTGTTGCAGCAGCATGTTCCCTCGATTTTGCGCGCACAGGCAATGGTGTATGGATGTGCCTCCAGGAGACCTAATCGTGGGAGCCATAGGTAGATGTGCTGGCCAGGACTCCAGTTGAAGTGAACGTCCTTGATGGTGACGACGGTAGTAGAATCACCAACCGCTCGGGCCAATATCTGATGACCAACTCGTCTTCTGGCCTGGCACGCCGGTCCAGAAGTCTTGATGCGCAGATTTTGCCACAGAAGAAGGGCCCATCGGGCAGCGCGGTCGAAGACGAGGAATGAAATGGCCATCCAGAACAGGAATCGGGCATTGGTGGGGATATGGAGATAGACGAGAACCAACATGACAACCGACGCGGCAACGTGCTGCAGAACCCATATTTCGTACGCCATCCTACGGATAGGCACAAGTCCTATAACGACGTTCCACAAGAGAATGCCCCAGGCGCCAAGGCCATACTTGACCATGGGCATCACCTGCATCTCGATGGCGACAAAGTTGGCGCGAACCCACTCTGTCCAGAAATAGAACCCATGCACGGTACAGGTGACAAACATGGTGCGTGCAACCCACCGGTGTAACCAGTTGAGACGCTCGTGACTGGTACCGATGAGAAAACCAATGATATTGACCTTTGTAGAAAGCAGGAACAGCATGGGAAGCTGAGTGAGAGTAACCCAGGCGTTGCGGTAACCGATTCGTTCCCAGTAGTCTACATCGTGAACAGTGACGTGCCAGGACATGAAGTAGACAATGACAGCCCAGTAGCAGAACAAGACCAAGACTCGACCCAGAGGAGGCGGCGTCAGCCATGTGAAGTGACGAATGGGCACGAAGAATTGTGGATGGCTCATTTCACGAACCAAGGCCGTTGCGGTAGCCCATGCCTGGCTAAGAGGGCCATCGGGGCGAGTAGGATTGGGGGTTGATGCATCGCGTGCAGCTTTAAGCCTGGAGAGAGAAGGAAAAAAAAATTCATCAAAGTCAGTAATGCTAGCTTATCGCGATGATGCAAGGATATATGTTTTTTCTTAATATATATATATATATATATATATTATATATATATATTTAGACATATATATATATATATGTAGACGTACCTTTTGATAGCACCAACATGATTGATGCCGCGAAACACCATTAAAGACCCAACCACAGTGGCTGCAATGTACCAGTAGGCACGAGCAAAACGATGGTTGATGTCCGAGCCAATGCCCGTCATCCCATGGCCAGTCATATCCATATCCATGATGGGCAGATGTGAGGTTTTCTTCTTCTTCTTCTTTTTGTGTTTGTGTGTTTGTGTGTATGTGTGGCGTAGAAAATGGAAGATGCTGCGACGAAGGGAGCGCGCGCGCCGAGATGCAAATTCAAAGAGAGTAGATGCAAATATCAGAGTGAGAGGTGGATCTTTCAATGCCGCATTTTTTTCTCTTCTGGCTCTCAATTCGGTGGTATCAGCCTTTTGTCTTGTATTGTAATCTCTACTTGTACTCTGTGTATGTGTAGTTTGAGCCTTGGTGAAAGAGCTTGCCGTGTTCCGAGATGACAGTCAGGACGGCAGCTTGTGAGCAGGTTTGTGAATATCTTGAGCGGAGCTAAATTGACCGAGCAAACTTGCTCACGGAGAAGAGGGGGGGGGGGGGGGGGGGGTGGGGGGGGTGGGGGTGGGGAAAAGAAGTCAATGGGTGGAGTTTGCTAGGCAAGTTTGTATGTAAGCTTGCTGCTACCTGACTACAAGGCCGTTTGGAGGGGACTGACTGATTCCGAGATAAGATGAGATGAGATGAGATGAGATGCTAAAGAACTACTTAGCGTGATGGTTCTGCTTTTCAAAATACTATCATGATTGATGTGTTTAATGGTTTGATAGGGTTCATCAGTAATGAGAGTAATAGAAATGGGTAGCTGCTTGAGAATTTGCTCAGTGGGTGGGGAATAGTTGAGCAGATTCAGTCAGTCGGTTTCAGATGCGAGTACAAACAAGTTATGTAGTATCATATCATATCATGATCTATCTACTCCGTACTTAGAGAAGTAAATAGACCCGTGATCATTTACTCCGAAACCATGTACATTGATATAATGAAAGATGCAATTCTATAATCTCTGAAACCTCAAACCTCCTACTATCAAGCCTCAAACACGGTTCATTCGCACCAGCAATCCCAGAATACAACTCGATTCTCCGTACCATCAAGTACTCAATTCAATTGACGATTTTAAAGCTCCACGTTCTACAGTTTGGTAAACTTGCTCAAATGCTCTCAGATGAGTAACATGGATGCGTTTGATTGGATAGGATGACTCCTGGTCCTTGTTTTAGCCTCCCCGCCATTTGCATCCGGAAATCGACAA
This sequence comes from Trichoderma oligosporum, assembly GCA_015266385.1. Classification (NCBI taxonomy): domain Eukaryota; kingdom Fungi; phylum Ascomycota; class Sordariomycetes; order Hypocreales; family Hypocreaceae; genus Trichoderma; species Trichoderma oligosporum. Next base: position 351 of record JACBYL010000136.1, on the reverse strand, counting down.
GCGGCGGGACCAAAGACAAGAGAGAAACGCCACAGGGTTTTTCACTTTTTGTTTGTTTGGAGAAGCGTGACTTAGTTGAAGTACGAAGAGCAATTAAGAATTGAAGATATTTAAATAAAGGCTGTTATGTTGCTTTTATATTTATTCGTGAATTACCAAGTGGCAGTGCTCATCAACGACGTTGAGTATTCAATTCAATATAAAGTGCGAATACTGTAAAATAACATGGCTACAATAGAGTGAAACGTCGTAGAAGGGAAAAAGGCATCTACACCGAATCCCTTTCATACTTTGGATTTGAAATATCTTGCTCAAATCATCTAGGCTATTGTTTCAATATTGCTATCCCTT
>JACBYL010000135.1:0-16862 GCA_015266385.1 Trichoderma oligosporum | reverse complement strand
CTAGAATTATTTTGCCCTTGACATTAGTTGCTTTTGTTATTTCGAAGATGAATGACTCAAAGGAGATTTCATAAATGCCATTTTCTTGAAGAACAATAAAGGAGGCTTCAGCCAAAAAAAAAAAAACATACCAGAAAGTTCAAAGGGTTAGCGTCAACGGAATAGCTGCTTTGTCTGTTTGTCTGGTTTGATGGAGTGAGTGATGATTCAAACTGTAAGAAGGTTTTGTGCGTGCCAAGACTTTTTTGCGCACGCCGGATTTTCTATTTAGCCGAGAGCTTTGTGTGCGATGATGCCCTCATTACCACGGCTGTAACGGAGTATACGAGGATACCACTACACTCTACACTACTACAAGAGTACTACCACACTGCTACACTGCTACACTACTACACTACTACACTACATAAATGCTAATAACCACCCCATCGTTGCCATTTTACTGCCGCTCTGCACTCTGTATACTGGTGTATGTTGGTAGAGAGGATGAGTGTTGCTGTAGATGAGTGTTGCTGTAGATGAGTGTTGCTGTACATACGGCGTAGGCGGTAGTTTTTTTTTGCTACTGTACTCCGTACTCCGTACATCACAGCCCCATTGCATTGCGTCTTGTACTCCGTACATCACAGGCATCACAGCCCCATTGCATTGCGTCTTAGCCGGCTTATTGATGGCCATGTTCCAAGGCCCACTTAAGCTGGAGCTTTCCATTCGTCTCGCTGATTGGTGGCTTTGATGGTGCTAGGCGGCAAAACTGGCTTACAAAGTGCTAAAGACATTAAATGGCCTTTGTAAAAATGTATAGTAAGTGATCCAGTCCAGTTGTGGGGTTGTATTGTGTGTGGAATCTTCAAGTTCGAGGAAGTCGGCAAGGGCTTGACGGTAATAGGTCTGTCTTGATGGGCGAAAAGATCCGAGATATCAAGAGGCTGAAGGATGTGGGAGTGGGAGGTATGTGGCGGCAGGAATAGTAAATATCACTCACTAGTCCAGCCTTTTCTCTAATGCCCTTGAACAACCAGTTAGCTAGGAATTCAACTTCTGAAGGAAACCATTGCTGCTGAACGCTCAAACCTTGGGAAATCACTAAAGGGGGGAAGAATTTAACCTGTTGCTGAGATACACACTCGGCGATTGAAGTCCAACAACGTGATCCAGGTTGCTTCTCTTCATTATAGCTTTCTTGTTGGCTGCTCCAAGCAGTAGCCCGTTGCTGCCGCAGCTTTCTAAGATTCCTATTATGATGAGGCTATTACGCGCGGACCCTATGTATAGCACTATAGAGATACACACTCGGCGATTGAAGTCCAACAACGTGATCCAGGTTGCTTCTCTTCATTATAGCTTTCTTGTTGGCTGCTCCAAGCAGTAGCCCGTTGCTGCCGCAGCTTTCTAAGATTCCTATTATGATGAGGCTATTACGCGCGGACCCTATGTATAGCACTATATTAGTCAGCGGATATGACTAAGCTTGATAAGATTAGATAGTATATAGAGGGAAGCTTTTTCCCTACCCGGTAAATGAGAACCAGACAAGTTATCTCCTTCATCATGACCCCTAGCTCCTGTGGTGAGGCCGTTCCAGTTGGAATTGGGCCTCATCGGCTTGATCAAATGATCCCCTTGAACTTGTTCTAGCGATGTGGTCCTAATAGCCACCCGACAAGCTGGTTTTTGACTGAAGGTATAAGTGGTTGTTATGTCTAGTCTAAAGGTGCGATTCCCAGCTGTCAACAAACGATCTCGTCCATATTGTAACGATTGTTGGGGGGATTCCCTATCTCGTCCATATTGTGACGATTGTTGGGGGGGATTCCCTATCTCGTCCATATTGTAACGATTGTTGGGGGGGGGATTGTCCTTGATCTCCGGGATCGCTAGAAGCTTCCTTAGCATCAGCAATAAGGCTTTCCCGGTCATTGTATAGTAAACTTTCTATTACTATAGACAGTGCCCGCCATGCATTTTCAGTTGGCGAGAGATCCAGGCTACCTGCAGCGTTATAGTAATAGCAAATGCCTTCCGTTTTCTTATAGTCTGCTACAACCTTCAACTGATAGCTTGAATCGCGGTCTTCTTCTAGAACAAAGGTCACCCTTGGTCTAGCCATGACTTAACGCACTGGTTAAACAGCCTAGAAAAGTTATCATGTTCGCGTTATTGGTGTTGTTGTGTGTGTGTAATTGTGACGTTTGTATGCCGATCCTTTGCCCGGTCTCGGTGTTTTTGCAAACCCCTTGGCGCTTTACAATGCTTGATATTAAGGGATTCTCTATCCAGCACCCAATTTTGCTATCCAGCTCCCTAACGCTATACCAAGTGTGGCGTTCTTTCCAATGACGCCGGAATTGGTGTTCTGTATAGCAAAAGTGAAGATATAGAATAAAATTACAATAATACCATTTATCAATTGTATAGACAACAAGTTATTATAGTTGGATTGAGGCTATTTTTAACGCTGTTTTCCCTATTATATAGAATTTTATAGTGTTTCCTCCTCAAGGCGCAATAGCTGCCTACTATAGCGTTTATTGCACAAGATATCGAAATTATCACCAAATTCAAGATCGTCAACAGGAAATTCAGGCTTGGCCTTAGGGTGAACTCGGCCATAGCCTCAGGGTGAACTCGGCCATAGCCTCAGGGTGAACTCGGCCATAGCCTCAGGGTGAACTCGGCCATAGCCATAGGGTGAACTCGGCCATAGCCTTAGGGTGAGGGCTTTGGGATGGTTGGGTTGCTGTTCGAAAGGTGCGCTGATAGGCTCGGGGCTGCGGCTGGCCTGGAAGAAGGCATGCCAAAGCTGCTGAATGCGTTAGAGACTGTATTCTATGGCGGTTAGCTGGCTGAGAGGGCTACTCACCGCTGCCGGTGCTGTGAAAGGCAGTGAGGGCATCATGGCTAATACAAAAGCCTAGCCAGTCTTAAGCTTCAACGTTCTCAAATTGCAAAGGAAGGCAGTGAGGGCACCACGGCTAATACAAGGCAGTGAGGGCATCACGGCTAATACAAAAGCCCAGCCAGTCTTGGGCTTCGACGTTCTCAAATCGCAAAGGAAGGCAGCGAGTCAAGTTATTCCTCTTCCTCATTGATGTAGCTGCTATAAAGCAACGGCGCCACGAGGCCAGCCGCGCTGCCGGATAACTAAAGGCTCGAGAGGCGCTTGATGAGGTCTTCTTTCTTAATCTACTGCCGTCTTCTCCCACCACTAGTGAGGGTCAACTTACGCCTTCGAAAGCAGCTATAAGTTCTCCAACAGAGTCTCAAGATCATGTTTGCAGGGAATTCCATATATGGTTTAGATTGTGCAGCGACAGGCTGAGCGAAGGGCTCTTTAACAAGGTAGAAAGTGTATTTAAGCTTGGATAAGGTCGATTGCAATGGGTGACACTTGGAAGCGAATTTCCTATAGAAGGAAATGGAAAGATGCAATAACTTTATTATACTATTGCTATGCCTTGAGGCGTGCTTTAATGGGCTGATGATGCTAGAAGAGTTGCAACTTCTTGAAAATAGCCTTTAAATCAGCGGTCAAACGCTGCTGTAGAAAGCGCTTAAGGCTTGTATATAACGACTCCACGATTGAGGGTGTAACGTGACTATAGTAAGGATAGCAGTCGATGAAACATCTCACGATATTCCTTCGCCATAGGTCAATCCAACTGTTAATACAATGGGCCACAGCAGCAGGGGGATAGCAGCCTAAGGCCTTAAATGCAGTGAGATTCTCATTGAAGATATCCTTAAACTTGCTGGTCACTAACTTGCGCCAGTCTTTAAAAATTCCTCAAACTTGGCGTTATTTTGAATGACTCCATTGCAGCCTTTAGGTAGCGGGGGGAGCTGCTTCTTTATATTAGCGATGATGTTTATGTAGATGTGCCAGTGATAGAGGATGTAAGGAATTCCTTTAAAGACCTCGTTCTTGCTGAAGGCATTAACGCCAACTCTCGATTAATTATAATGCAGATATTGAAAAGCAGCATGTTGAATCTATTTATTATATATGTACTGTCGAATAGCATCACTTCCGGGAAATCTTTGAGGAGATTGCAGCTGCTTTATAGCGAAATAAAAAGATAGATAAGCCTGCCATTCTCATCTCGTTCATTATAAAAGAAATAACTAGCATCTTGCAGTATTCAGTTATAAAGTCACTCAATAGAAGAGCGGCCATTGAGTTCTTCTTTCTTTTACTTGGCTAGGAAGTTTGCAATGTCTTCAATTAAGATATCTGAAGCGTCAGCCTCGCCGCTGTAACAACGTCAGCCTCGTCGCTAAAACGAAGCTTTGTAAGAATGAGAAGGGGCGCAAATCCAGCTGCAGATATCTCAAAAATGTTATTATAATATTTCTTAGCAGCCTCACTATAGAAGTATATATATGCAGCAATCTTAAGAGCCTCATAATTGGGCCAACGAGGTTCAGCAGTCTCAAACCACTTAAGAACCCAGTTCCCATCTTCCTGCTTCTTTATAGCAATCTTGAACTAGCAGCCCATTGACTAGGAGCTGTATTTCCTCTTCTTTAACTCATGCATGCCATAGTCGGCCTTTTAAGATTGCAATCAATCCTTTACAGCAGTGCCAAATGACTCGTCGAGGGGCGTTGAATGGCTTTTTCGAGTGTGTCACGAGTTTCACAGCATTAGACTTAGCAACAGCGCATACAGCAGCCTCACATTCGTCAAAGCCAGCGAGGCCATTGGAATGGGGAATAGCTTCAAGTTGCATCCTTTGACCGGGGCCAATTTTGCGAGTAGGACCCGACTTCGGGCGTCAAGCCACACTTGAGGTGCTGGAAGCAAAATAATAACACACTCTCTTTAAATGCCACTATATTGTATAACTCTAGATCTCTACAGTACGTGGCCAAAGTCTGCAACCGGATAACTGTGTATAGCTAGCGTTCTATAGAGTTAATAAGGTCTGGATATTAGCCCACAGGTTGCTTCCTATACAATCTTAATTACTGCAATCAGTCTTTATTGATTAGCCTCATTATTTCCAAGGTTTAAGAGATTAAGGAATAAAGAACGCAACTTTTGCTTAAGAAGCGCCTAGCAGTTCTCTATAGAGCTAAGATCCAGCCAGTGCAGCAGCCAATATATCCAGTCAATTGCATCAACATAGAGGAACTGAGTGCAGCAGCCAATATATCTAGCCAATTGCATCAACATAGAGAAACTGAGTGCAGCAGCCAATATATCTAGCCAATTGCATTTACATAGAGGAACTGAGTGTAGCAGCCAATATATCCCGTCAATTGCATTTACATGGAGGAACTCTTTAGTCTCCTTTACTATATAAATTCTTGCATTATCCTACTGAAATCACAAGTTCCATGATATAGAGGCAGAAGACCTTCCCTCATTGCTTTACAATAGCTTTACAGTAGCTTTACAGTTGCTTTACAATTGCTTTACAATTGCTTTACAGTAGCTTTACAGTAGCTTTACAGTAGCTTTACAATAGCTTTACAAAGAATATCCCTTTCTAAAAGCTATTGTAACAATAATTAGAAGGGGTGCTAATTGAGCCAATGATCAAAAGATTCGCCAATGCTACATACATACAACCAGATGACAAAAGTCACGAGGAAAGCGGAAATTACAGAACACTCGGATTTTCACCTATCACTTTCAACTATTCATTTCTCAACCAAAATATATTTAATTAAATCTAGAATTAATTTATTATAATTATAAATAATTGAATTTCTATAATCGCAAATTTAATATTTTATATACTAGCCTTTGGCTGTATATTCTCTTTATATAATGTTAATTAATGAAGTTATTGCGCTTTTAATAAAGCTTACCTTTTTAAAAAAAAAGTATACTCTTAGCGCTCTCCTTTACTGCATGCGATTGTTGTCTCATCGCTAAAGATAATGCATTCCCATTAATTTAATGGCTTATCTATATATTCATTTGCAAAGGTAAAGCATGCAGTAGCAGCCTCCAGCGATAAAAACGGATGATGGAGAGCTTTTTTATACATTACTCTATGCTTTTTAAAGTATTAAAGTAAAGTGCGATTATAGTATAGCAAATTTGCATCTATAATAATCTAATTAATAGAAATAAAAGGGTTTTTCTTAATGAGTTGGAATATATTAAATTTATATAAATTTAAGAGGATTGGTGGCCTGCTTGAACGCGATTTCGATTTTGCACTTAATTGGACTTGGTAGCGCTTCGCGATGCCTAATATTGACTTCAGTGATACTCCCTCTTTAAATGCTACCACATAGGCCATTTAACTTAAATTATAAGCCATTACAACCTTAGATCTTTTATAAAGGCTATATTCAAGTTGCATTGTTTTTGGGGCCATATTAATTATATAGTGGCTGAAACTAAAAAGAGGGTGTGTATGCTGATAAAAATGATTTTGTGTTTTTAGTAAATTTTTGCTCGTGACTTCTGTCCCCCCCACTGTAGCACTTTGTGCTGGCATTGCCCCTTGCGAGAATTATTAATTACTTACCTATAGCGCCAGTAAGTGCATGCATTCTATATAATAGCGCAATCCCATTTAATTAATCTCATAATATATCGCTTCTCTATAGCTATAGCTTTCTTCTTAAGATAGATGCTTAGAATGAAGCTTCGGCTGCGCTATGCAATTGTTATTGTCATTCCAGCGTCGCTTTATGCCTAAGACTGTGTAGAATGCATCGTATAAAATGCCTTTGCAACGCATCGCACAGAATCACCAGCTACAAGCATCGCCAGCATAGCCAGCATAGCCAGCATAGCCAATCAAGCTTCTAAACTATACATACTAATGGTTTCTCTAGCACTCGGCGCCTAATTCAACAGCAAAATGGTCAATTTCTTGCATAATTTGCAATTTTTATAGCCATTTGAAGTGAAGTTATGGCGCGCGTCTTTCTTTGACTTGGTTGTTGTTGATGGTGGAGGGGAGGGGTGTGGAGTGGTCGCAGACTTTTGGCCAATTTACTGTAGCAGAGTGTAGGTTGACTTAGTACTTTAGTGTACAGAGTGAGTGAGTGTACGGAGTGGTCATGCTGTAGAGCGGTGGTAGTGCACTCTATAGTAATGCACTCTATAGTAATGCACTCTATGGTAATACACTCTATAGTAATGTTTTTTATTTGCAATTGCGTAGTGTACAGAGTGGTAGTAGTAATGGTGATGTTGTAGTGCAGTAGTAGAGAGAGTTGGAGTGGTTATGCTGTTATGGAGTAGGTACAGAGCATATTGGTTTTTTTTTTTTGGCAATTGTGTAGTTTTGTAGTTGTCATGTACAGAGCGATTTGTTTTTGTTCGAGGGAGGCAATTGTGTAGTCCATATTGTATACGGAGTAGTGTATACGGAGTAGTGTATACGGAGTAGTGTATACGGAGTAGTGTATACGGAGTAGTGTATACGGAGTAGTGTATAGTATCGTGTATAGTATAGACGCAAAATAAGCAGCAATGATTCGATTGATTGAATTGAATTGAATTAGTACTCGTACATTAACTCTAACATGACAACAACTTAGTCGGGAGAAGCAAGCAAGTTCCCAAACTAACCCTATCTACTCCCTACTATCTAGCGAAATAGGTCTTCAAAGTGCTTCAGACCAGACGAAATCTTCTCCTTCTTCTCCTTCTTCTCTTCTTCTTCTTGAACAGTGTCCACTTCCAAGTCAATCAGCATTTCATCTTGACCACCGTTCGTCACGGGCTCGGGATCACTGTCAAACATAATCAGATCCTCATCCATATCACATGCCTCAGGTTGAACTGGCTGCTCTTCAGGTTCATCAAGAAATTCAATCAAGTCTTCAGGCTCTTCAGCCTCTGCAACCTCTTCAGCCTCTTCAGCCTCTTCAGCCTCGGCAACCTCTTCAGCCTCTTCAGCCTCTTCAGCCTCTTCAACCTCTTCTTCAACCTCTGTTGCCGGCATGGTAGCCGTCACTTGCCGGTGAGCTGCAGCAAGAATCGAGTTCTTGGGGTTATACTTTCCTTTTGTTGCGATGCGAACCATGACCCAGGGGAAGATCCACGGGAAGCTAATGAGCGGCATGGATTTGGCATCAGGTTTTCGAGCAGGAACAATAACGCCAGCTTCATTGGTTGGCCCACGGTTAAGCTCAAACAGCGCAATCTTCATCTCCTGTTCCGTGACTTGATACATGGCAGCCACAAACTTGTCAATTGTGGCCTCGTCGCGGCCACCGGCACATTCAAAACAGAGCTCACGGAATCTTTGCTTCAGTGTGTCGTATTCCTTCCCAAGTTCTTCCTGCCGCTTATACTCACTGCCAAGCGGGGGCTTTGTCATGGCCCAGGATGTATACAGTTCAAACTCCGTTCCCAAGTTGTGTTGCAACAGGATACGCCGCACTGCAATGTCATATTGGTGCTTGATCCTTCTAGCGTCCTTGAGCATTTCATTATTCAAGTCGTATCGTTCGGTAACTCGCTCATCAAAGGAATTGTTCCAGTTTGGCTTGAACTGAATGCACTGCTTGACCACTCGGTCGTATACGACTCCGAGCGTCTTTTCCGACTTGTAACTGCTCTTCTTCTCCATAAAGTGTGGCCATCTCTGTGGGCTGTGAGCGACAGCGTCCCATTCGGCGGGTTCTCCAGTCTTTGGATAGTCGACAGCCTTGGAGTGAAGTTCAGCCAAGTCCAAGCCTGTATGGAAACGAAAAAAAAAAAAGCCCATTAGCAAATGAATCCAGCAGCGTATTTGGGGGAGCAAGTTGTTTTTTTTTGGGGGGAGGGGGAGCAAGTTGTTTTTTTGGGAGGAAGAGGCAAGTTGTTTTACTTACAGATGTCCGACGTGGGTCCAAAATCATCCGCCAGTGCCAAGTGAGATGTTGCGATCAGAGGAAGAACATCATTCTTAATATACTTCACAAAGAAATCTCGCAAATCATCAACGTCGACGTCTCGGTCCAGCTCCTGCGGTTCTGGAGCAGAATAATCCATAGGAGGATAGTTCCATTCTTCAGGTATCAAAGTAGGATCCCAGATGACAAAGAAGTCATCTCCATCCAGATCCCCGCCAGACAACATGTTGGGGACCGGACGATCGCCCGTCGAGGGGAAGACAACCACGTCTTTGAGGTGGCGTAGCTCAGGGACGTTGACGGCCTCGACAACCCGGATGTCGCCCGGATGCAGAGAAGGATTTCGCCCAACCACGCAGATCCCCGTCACGATATTTGCCTTGTCATAGAACTTGGAATTTGACAACTGTAAGAAGATCTGAGGGAGCTTGTCCACGTCCATAATTTCGCTACCTTCCGTTTCCGATGAGTGGCCTCTCAAGATACCCGTCTCGTCAACACAGCCCAGGACAAAAGCGCTCTTTTCGACCGGAATCCTGGCCTTTTCTTTAAGCAGCTTCAGAGACCAAGACCTCCACAGGTTTAACAAATTCATCACAAACGTTTCTTGGAGGCTGTCCGACTTGAAGCCAGCTCGAAGGAATTCGGCTAATACGAGCGTAGACTGGTTCTCGTCTATGCATGTTGATAGCGTATCGATCGCTACATCATTATCATTCATGGCTTCTTCATAGAGGCTAATCTGTCTCTCCAACAAGTCGAGAACAGCTTTGGTAGGTACGCCGAGGCACTCTAGAATCGTAATAGTTTGGCGATTGAGTGTCGCCGTAGAATACTTGGCGTACTTGATAATCTCAAGACTCTTGACTTCAGCCTTGAACTTCTCCTGTGATTCACGAATGTAAATCTCTCCTCGTTTAGCTTGGGGCCAAACCACCAGGACGCCCTTGCATCCACCCATGCGGAATTGGAAGGCTGAGGGTTGGTTATACACATCCAACGTCATCTCTTCGATGATCATCTGGGCCATGAAATCGGAGATGAGACCGACTCCGTCCGAAAAGCAGTATCCGTTTCGCTCAATATCGGCAATGGACCGAACGTCGGGAACAGGGAGACCTCGCATCTCTCTGGTGGTAGAAAAACACTGACCAAGCCGAGCAGCATATTTTGCCACGATCCTGATGTGGCCGATGTCGCCCATCCAGCCGCGGATATCATCGCAAGATGTTTGAGCCGTCGGACAAAAGAAAAAGGCTCCGCACTGTCGGAGCTGCGAGCTCCCAAAGGCCAGGAACTCATATTTTCGGTCTCCGATTTGGATACCTTGGTACAGCGCCCTCAGCAGTCGGTTCCAAATGTCCTCTTTATTGCGAGAACTCATAGCTATGCGCCCATTCTCTGGTTCCTCGATAAATTGCACTCTCAGAAAGCGATCTTGAAAGTGGCTAAAATTTCGAAGAACCCGATTGGAGGTTTCCACAACCGGAGAGCTCAGGCGAACTGTTGTTGGAGTGATGGAAGCCTTTCGTGCCAACACGCAGTAATGAGGAAGCCTTAGGTTGGGTGCATATGATGCAGCTGCTGCCGACGCAAAGAGCTTCATGGGCTCGTACATGACTTCGCCTTGGTCAGCTATGAACTCGAGCCGGCGTCTTGCGTCGAGGGGATCCATCTTTGACAAGACTCGGAGAAATTCCAAAGACACCCTGTGCTCATTAAAGATTCCACGCGTGACACAAACTTCTAGTTGGTATCGTACGCTGAAGTCCAGAGGGATAAATGGAACTTTTGGTGGCTGCAATAGAGCCATAGCTTGTACCCCGGTGTTCACCTTAGGGTGGTCAAGGTAGTCCCACATGGTCCGATTGGTTTCCGTGACATCAAACTCATCATCGTAAACCTTGATTTTAATGTTGAGGTCTTCCAAAGCCAGCATTAGATACTCTAATGCTGCTCTTGATGATTCAACCTCCTTATCAAACACAAGACGAAACGCTGTCCAGCGGCCAAGTTCCACGTGGCCTGGGTCAGGAATATCATTATGAACAGCAATAGGAAACTTCAATGGAAGTGACGTGTCTTCAACAATTTCGGTAGCCCTGTTCCAAATATCTTGGTAACGCAAAGTAGAGCTGTTTGCTGGGATCTGCGGTACGTCTTCAATGTCCTGAGTCTTCCAAAAATACTGTGGAGGTAGAGGAAAAGGCAAAATGAGCTCCTCTTGACCTCTATCCCGTGTAACGTAATGGACGGTTTTGACCTGAGCTATTTCCGCCAACATCTTGAATTCTCGGGTAATGAATTGATCCTCGGATACTTTCTTGATAGTAGGAAAGTAAATGATTAGTCGCTTTGAAAGAACGTCTAATCTGAGGTGGATATTGTAGGGGCCGATGGGTTTAAACGTTTTTCTAATGTTGATGGAGGCTGGGCCGACCATGGAGCCAAAATCAAGCGAGCATAGGTGAGCAGTGATTTTTGTAGGGTAATCCAGCTCAGGATGAAACCGACTAGAGAACCATCTGCTATGGCCTCCTGGTTGAAGAGTAACCTGGACGGCAATTCCATGTGGATACTGTCTGGTATCTGGATGATGAAGAATAATGGAGCCGGGTTCCCAGAATGGATGATATGGTGCTGGCTCAAAGTTGATGATGGCGGATGTGGCTATGGCTTCATCCTCATCTTCCTCTACTTCATAATCATCATCATCAGGTTTAGGAATGATGTTATAAGAAGTGATATTGCCCTCCTGGGAGAACCACTCCAATAGATCCATGGGAGTCACATCATCTGGCAGTCCGTATACTTCAACGGACACATCAGGCCACAATCTCCAGTCAGAGTGCGGCTGGTGTTCACGTTGCTGGAGACGATTTGTTTGAACCATCATGGGCTTCGTTTATCCGCCAACGGATGACTAGTGATAGTCTTTTAGGCGTGTGCCTCGAAGCCAAGGTTCACGACCTGTAGTGCATCAGTAGAAGTTCCAAATGATAATAAGTTTTCGAAGTTTCTTTACCTGTTCAACTTGGAAGCACTTCTCTAACGAGAGAGATGAATCTTGAAAAAAAAAAAAAAAAATTAAAAAAAAAAAAAAAAAAAGAAGAGAGAGCAGCAAAGAGCTGCTACTCGTAAATCTCCACGAGTGATGAGGAGATATGGCGAGGGGAAGATGTTTTTAAGTAAACAAGAGAGAGAGAGAGAGAGAGAGAGAAAAGTGAAGAAGGCAAAAGGGAAAAACAAAGGAGAGAGAAAAGTGAGCACGGCAAAAGAAAAAAAAAATTTAAATATGAGAGGGGAGTGTGTATTGTGTATTGTGGGGGGGGTGTGTGGTATGTAGGAAGGCACGTTGCAGCTGCGAGGCAGAGAACCGAAGATTTTAAAGGAGAAAGAATTTTAAAAAAAAAAAAAAAGATAGAGAGAAGAAAGGTCAGAAGCCGTTTGACATATCAAACGCGTAAGGGTTAAAAGGTGGAAACGGCTTGTGCAAGATAACCCTCCTTATCTCAAATCAAACAGAACACACAGATTGAAATTGCTCGAAGAAATCGAGGAAAAAATCGACGAATATGTGTTGGTAATAAGTTATTGCATCGAGGGAGATGTGTTGGTAAAGAGTTATAGAATCGAGGGAGATGTTTACTGGCAGAAAATTGGCTTTGGCAGGAATTCTCTTGTGGAAGTTGCTGAAAACGTGATGAGGAAGAGTCGAAAGAAATCTGAAGAATGCTGCAGAAAAATGCTCCATATATGTACCAAGGTACCTACATATTCTATATGATTCTGAATCACCGCCTGGTACTTACATGCAGTCTACGAAGTAACTACCTGGGTAGTACCTACCTCCTGATAGGCACGAGGGGAGAGAAGTTCAACAAAGAGAAAAAATTGGGTGCTGAGAACTGATATACGTGTTCGACGGTAGTAAAGAAGCCGAGAATCTCTGGGTGAGGATGCAGAATTCCATACCATATATTTGGCTTTATGATTAAAGGCTTCTTGTGGCAGGCACCAGCTAGACGTTGACTCTCCATAGAGTATCTTTTCTCCATAGAGTATCTTTTCTCCATAGAGTATCTTTTCTCCATAGAGTGAGTATCTTTCTTTTCTCCATAGAGTATCTTTTCTCCATAGAGTGAGTTTCTTTCACCACCTTCCTTACTTCTTCTGCATGGATTCAGCCAAAATCCAATCATCTTCTCGTCTCTCCCACGGTACGTCCATTATCTTTCCTGGATTCAGAATCCACCGCGGATCAAGCGAGTTCTTGATGGCTGCCATGACACCTACAGTCTCTGAGCCAACCTCCCAAAGTAAGCTTTCTTTCTTGCCCCATCCAACGCCGTGCTCTCCCGTACAGGTGCCCTCCATCTCAATAGCCAGACGAACCATGTTTTTCACGCAAGCCTCGACTTTGGCTCGCTCGCTCTCGTTATTCTTGTTGTACATGATGCTCTCGTGGAAGTTACCGTCGCCGATGTGGCCCAGGATGCTGGCAAATAGACCTAGTTCGTCCATTTCTTTTTTGCTTACTTCAATGATATCGGCCAGTCGGCTGAAAGGCACGGCTACGTCTGTGCTCCCTGTTGATATAACTGTTAGGGTTCCTTGATTGACATTGCTAACAGGTAGTTGATTGTAGGCAGAGAGAGGGAGGCAGAGGCAGAGGCAGATCAAAAGTAAGAATAAAAAACTTACAAACATCGTCCCCTTCCTTTCTCAGCGATAACATAGACCACAGAGACTCCTTTCGCGCCGACCAAAGCAGCTTCTGCTCCTGTTGATCCTTTGCAAACTCAAAGTTACCACCCTTGTTAGACGCGGTAATCTTCTCGACTTGTTTGATCTGCTCCTGGACGCTCGCCTTGGTGCCTGCGAATTTGAAGAATAGAGTGGGTTTCTCGACCCAGACTCGAGGTGCAGTGAACCGACTCAGGTTCACGACTCGCATCTGCACCTCGTCCATGATCTCGATACACTGCAGGGGGATAGCAGCTTGCATGATGCCTGCGGCTGCCGACGCGGCGTGACGAATGCTAGGGAAATTCACGACCGCCACGGATGTCTCTTCTGGAACGACGGCTAATTTTAGGGTTGCTAAGATGAAAAGGGTTAATATTCAAAAGAGAAAAAGAAAGAGAGACAGAGAGACAGAGAAAAAGAAGGTTAGTTGAGTGATTGAAGTGAACCACAAGTACGACTACTCAAAGGAAGGGAGATGTTTTTTTTTTTTTTTTCCTGACACACTTACCTTCAGTAACAATTCCTAGCGTGCCTTCAGATCCAACGAACAGACTGTTCAGATTGTATCCCGCAGATGACTTGCGAGGCCGTCTTCGCGTCTTGATAACTCGGCCATCGGACATGACGACAGTCATATTGATGACCCAATCCTTCATGGTGCCATATTTCACAGCGTTCGTTCCAGAGCAGTTGGTGCCAATCATGCCTCCAATCTTGGCGGTTGGGCCTGGAGAGTTCAACAAACATATAAAAAAATTAATGTCCTTGATTCTATGGTAAAAAAGCAGGAGAGATTTGAAAGGCTAATTCTATCCAGACATACCGGGATCAACTGGGAAGAAGAGGCCTGTTCCCATCTCGGCGAGCTTATTGTTCAGATCTTGCCATCCAACACTGGGCTGGACTACCACATCCATGTCATCCTTGTTGACCTGGATGATGCTGTCCATGTGGGCGAAATCGATACTGATACCCCCATACGGCGCGGAGAAGTTCCCCTCGAGACTGGTACCTCCAGAATACGGGATAACAGGTACACGATGGCGGTGACATACTCGAACTATGGTAGCAACATGGTCGGTGGTGCGAGGGTAAGCCACAGCTACGGGAAGTTCATCGGGATTTACAGTCGACCAGGTAGAGAAACCATGAGCATGCAAGTCGTCAGGATCTGTAGAGATGATGTCCTTTTGATTTTCAAGCTCCCATACGATATCTGAGATGGCCTACATGAGAGAAAATACGTCATCAGAAGGTCGAGTCAGTTGCCTAGGATGCTTTGTCAACTCACCTCTTGCATTTCAGCCCGACTTGCGAAGCCTATCTCGTCATCGTCGCTGTTGACCGGTAAATGGATTTCTTTTCTTCTTTCTTCCTTGTCCCTCTCATCATCATCATCATCATCATCATCATCTTTCTGTTTCTTGTTCTTACGCTTACTCTTCGTGCTGTCCTTGTTCTGTAGAGAAATAAGACTTGACAATCCCCAGCCACTGATTGCCGCTGCGGCAGCCACGGCTAAAACACTCTGGCCTGACCAGCCTGACGATGTCCTCGACCACGCTCCCGAAGCTGAAGAAGTCGCATTGGCATGTGAATCCGAGTCGTTTCCCCCACCATTTGGAGAAGCAAGAAGCCTAGAAGACACGCGGTAGCCTCGACAAAGGTGCGTGTTTAATACAAGTGGGCCAAATCCACAGCCAAGCACAGACACAGGTACTTTCACGGATCTCCTGCTGGGACCTGCGCACGGCAACAACAAGGACCGTGCCTGCAGTAGAGATCGGGCAAGCATTTTTGACGGGATGGGCAAACGCAGCTCTACATGTACGTCTCTCCGAAAGCTGTTTTGTTTCAGACGGCTGAGAGCTTCCTTCAGCATGGTATGTCTACTACCCTAACCCCGCTATCGATGCTACCCTTGAGCTCCAAAAAAAAAAAACCTGGAGCCGTTATCGGGTATGACGAGAGCCGTGATTAGATTACTAGGGCTATATAGTTTATCTTGACGCAGTGGACTCTCCATCTTAAAGATGTCGTCGGGTTATGCATGTTACTGGCGCAGAATGCTGATGATATCCTGCTTAAGAAATGTTGTAGGTATTCGTGTTGAGCAAATGTGACCACGTACTCCGTATATGATGACGGGTTGTCTTGTAGCAGAAATGGATCCTGGTTGGGGTTAGTGCGTGTCCACCCCACTGTAGAGAGCACTACAAGTTAGCACTGTGTACGGAGTACTCTGTACAGAACTACAAAAGGACATAACTACTACAAAAATACTACACTCCATCCACTATACAACTGCAGAGTTTAGAGTTAATGTAGTAATTGAATCCAATCCAATTATTGCTGCTTATTTTGCAGTCTTTAGGAATGAGTTGTGCTAACTGCATGATATTAGTTGGCTATCCGCACAACCCTTCAAATGCGCTAGTCTATTTTTGGCTAGCCTAAACACAGACCCACTTTAATGTTTTATAGTGTAAAAAAATGTAAAAGACTTGTATATAAAAAATAAAGTAGATTTTAGTATAAATAAAGATTTTATTATAAATAAGTTAATGCTTAAGGCATTAACAAACTTACATAAGCTAGTCTACTTATATAATCGAGCCTTATAGCTTATCAAAAGAAAGGTAAGATTGCCTTATAAGGTATACTGTAGTAGAAAAAGCAGTAAGGAGAGGTCACGTGCAGGATCTGGCAGAATATTGTTATGTGTGGATTAAGTGGGTCACGGCAGAAAAGAGCGGTGAACACAAGTCATGTGAAAAAGCGGGTAATGGCAGAAAAGGGCGGTGAACAAAGGTCACGTGGAAATGTGTGCAAGGAAGGAGCGAAGGAAGGAAGAAATAAGTGGGTCACGGCAGAAAAGAGCGGTGAACAAAAGTCACGTGGAAATATGGACTCTGGCAGAAAAGGGCGGTGAACACAGATCACGTGGAAAGATTGTTAGACAAGGAAGGAGCGAAGGAGGGGAGAAATAAGTGGGTCATGGCAGAAAAGGGCGGTGAAAAAAAGTCACGTGAAAGAGCTGGTTTTGGCAGAAAAGGGCGGTGAATCAAGGTCACGTGAAAAGTATGGCAGAAAAGGGCGGTGAAAAAAAGTCACGTGAAAGAGCTGGTTTTGGCAGAAAAGGGCGGTGAATCAAGGTCACGTGAAAAGTATGGCAGAAAAGGGCGGTGAAAAAAAGTCACGTGAAAGAGCTGGTTTTGGCAGAAAAGGGCGGTGAATCAAGGTCACGTGAAAAGTATGGCAGAAAAGGGCGGTGAAAAAAAGTCACGTGGAGAAGT
>JACBYL010000133.1:195000-199935 GCA_015266385.1 Trichoderma oligosporum | reverse complement strand
AAAAAAAAAAAAAAAAAAAAAAAAAAAAAAAAAAAGAGGCCCCACGGGTATCTGGATGGATGGATCCTCTTCCGTGTTTCTCACCCCCCCAACAAATTTATTGGCTGGCATATGCACACCGCACAGCACAGCACAGCAAAAGTCCGAAAAAAAAACCACTACAAAAGAAAAAAAAGAAAAAAAAAAAAAAAAAAAAAAAAAAACACGCAGCTATACCATTTTAGCTACAACTGCCATTACCCGAGCCAAAGAGAACAAGAACAAGAACAAGACAAGATAGGACAAGCTAGGAGTCTTACTAGATTGAGGGCGCTTGGCTTGTTGACTGGGCTTGAACTGGGCTGAGCTTGGCTGGGCTTTGTTTGCCTTCATTCCCTCTCTGGTTTGTATCTTTTTGATACGGATCTACCTTTACCACTTACTATACTGCCTACTGCCTACTGTCTACCTACTACCTACTACCTACTGCCTACTGCCTACTGTCTACTCCCTCATTACCTACAAGTAGTAGTGCCCGGTAGCTATCCCAAGCCCAAGTCAGCCTTTACACTCTTGGCTTCTCCTTTCTCCTCTTTTATTTTTCCTTCCCTTCCCTCTTCTTCTCTATTTTCCTTTCCTTTTCCCTCTCCCCTCTCCACTCGCAGAAGATTCGGGCACACATACTCCATTAACCCACTCCCAATTGTCTGTCTGTCTAAAGAAAGAGGGAAAACAAAAAAGAGAGTTGGCCCATTTACTATATTCCTCTCTTCTCCGTCCTCTTCTCTCTGTTCCCCTTGGAGAGGCTCCCGCTCACACACACACACCCCTTATCTGATTTCGAGGCTGGTGTTGGCCTTTTTCTCTCAATTCTTCCTCAAAGCAAGTTTACCTGAAAGAGAGAGAGAGAGAGAGAGAGAAAAGGACAAACTTGAGAGAAACAAGAGCCATGGCGTCGACTGCTATGCCTCTGCCTGATAAGGCAACCCTCCGACGTAATGTCACTGACTCTTCAGAGTCCTCAACCGTCGTTTCGCCTATGGATTCGCCCAGGCATTCGGCATCATCGACGTCTCTTTCTTCCATGTCTTCTGTCGATGTCAATGCCGCGGCTAAGCCCAACTTTGGTCGCCTGGTAGACACATATGGCAACGAATTCAAAATCCCCGACTTCACCATCAAGGACATTCGTGATGCTATTCCTAAGCACTGCTTTCAGCGATCTGCCCTCAAGGGATACAGCTATATTCTCCGCGACATCATCTGCCTGGCCACCACCTTTTATGTCTTCCACAACTATGTGACACCAGAGAATATCCCCTCCTTCCCCGTCAGGACTTCTCTGTGGGCTGTTTACACCATTCTTCAGGGTCTCTTTGGCACCGGTCTCTGGGTCATTGCCCATGAGTGTGGCCACGGGGCTTTCTCCGACTCCCGTCTCATCAACGACATCACTGGATGGGTGCTTCATTCGTCCCTCCTTGTGCCCTACTACAGCTGGCAGATCTCCCACCGAAAGCATCACGCCGCCACTGGAAACATGGAACGAGACATGGTCTTTGTTCCTCGCACTCGTGAGGAGCACGCCACTCGTCTGGGTAAAATGGTCCACGAGCTCTCCGAGCTGACTGAGGAGACCCCCGCCTACACGCTCTTCATGCTGGTCATGCAACAGCTTGTCGGATGGCCCAACTACCTCATGACCAACGTTACCGGCCACAACTACCACGAGCGCCAACGTGAGGGCCGTGGCAAGGGCAAACACAATGGTCTAGGCGGCAACGTCAACCACTTTGATCCCTCCAGTCCTTTGTATGAGGCCAAGGATGCCAAGCTCATCGTCCTCAGTGACATTGGTATTGCTCTTGCCTTTAGCGCTCTTTACTTCCTCGGCAACAAGTTCGGATGGTCTAATTTGGCCGTCTGGTACTTTCTCCCATATCTTTGGGTCAACCACTGGCTCGGTTAGTTTTCTCTCTCTCTCTTTCTCATTTCACGCTTGTTTTTGATTCCTCGTTTTGTTGTTCCAAGAAGGTTGAAAATACTGACGCAAATATTTTCCGCATAGTTGCCATCACCTTCCTCCAACACACCGACCCTTCTCTCCCCCACTATACCGCTGAGGAATGGAACTTTGTTCGTGGTGCTGCGGCGACTATTGATCGTGAAATGGGTTTCATCGGTCGTCACCTGCTGCACGGCATCATCGAGACTCACGTTCTGCACCACTATGTTGCCACCATTCCCTTCTACAATGCCGACGAGGCGACAGATGCCATCCGTCCGGTTATGGGTGAGCACTATCGCGCTGATACCAAGGATGGTGCTATCGGCTTCATTCGTGCCATGTATCGAAGCGCTCGCATGTGTCACTGGGTTGAGCCTAGTGAGGGTGCGCAGGACGCCGGCAAGGGTGTTCTCTTCTTCCGTAACCGCAATGGTTTGGGAACGAAGCCTCTTGTCCTCCCAAAGGCTTAGAAAATTTGGATGAGAATGATGGGAAAAAATGATGAAAAAATAGATCTTTTGTGTGTGTGTGTGTGTGAATGAGCAAAAGGACAGGCTTTTAATGCTTGAAATGATTTTTTTTATTGGTCAAATGAATCAACGGGTCGCGAAGCTCGAGGCGTCGCGTGATCCCATTATGACCTTGGCCAAGGATTGACGACAAGGTCTCTTGTGTGGTTTGGGTGGAATAAAATGAAAAACTTTCATAGAGAGCTAGATGTATATGTCAAGATACTAATAGAGACACCTACAGACCAACAGATCTGTACTGAAGCTCACTGCAATATTTTTATATTTTTTTTCGTATCGTAAGAGGTTTTCTTCTTGTATAGCTTGGGTGAGATGCAGCAATCAAGGGCAAGAGAAGTAGCAGAAAAGAGAATGGACTGGAATGTAGGAGATGCGGGGGAATTGCATGGTAGTCGAACCGCAGGTCCGGTCCGGTGATGCCGGAGCTCTCTTCATATTATTTGGAGTATGTGTGGCTGTGTCTTGACATGGATTATTGGGGTAGCGAATGATTGATTTGTTTAATTGCTGGATATACATTTTCATCGATACATCAGCTATGAAATGTCAATTACTAGTCTATATAGATATATAGATATATAGATATATAGATATATATAGAATGTAAGTTGGTTAACCAAGTAAATAAGAAATAATGCTTCAACACTGCATTCTATACGACATCAACTGAAACTGAAACAGAATCGGAAACGTGGAGCTGTGACATGGATTCAATTTGGCTTTGTCTGTACTCCGTACTCTGTATAGAGAAGTAAGTGGAAGTGTATAGATAAATAAGGTTAATTTTTTATGATTAAGTGTATATTTATATTCACAAAGACAACGTGGGTGCTATATCTACAATGATGATGCATCAACACCATTTTCTACCATGTGATTTAAGTAGATTTCCCCTTTGATATGCGTTGCAGAAGTATTGTACATGACTTAGAGTAGATATGTAGTGTGCTAGAACTGGGCTGGAAGAGCAGGAAGAGAGATGGTTATAAGTTGACGTAAGAATGGAAAGAAATGCATGTACGATTAGTCCCTCTAGGCTGAGTATTGGTGATGATGTATATATATATATATATATACAGCATTTATACTGTTAGACTACATGCTTCTCGTATAGAAGCCAAGAGGGAAAAGATACCATTTTTTTGAAGAAAGAAGTATCAAAAGTCACTGGATTTAATGAATATCCTGCCGAGCGAGAAATGACCATTGGATAGCAGAACAGGTAGTATCGTAATAGAAGGTTCGATTCGGCAAGGCATGAAGAGCAACAGTAGAAGTAAGCTGAGGCGTAGTGCCTAACAGATCGTCTTATGAGATGATGAAGCTACCATTTGATCGCTTTGAGAAAGATGAATAATGAATGCACTTTTACTACGAGCCAGTAGTGACGATGGAAAATTGTTTCTATTTAACTATAGATGAACCTTGAAGCTATCAAGCAATATATAAATATTAAATAAAACTAAACCACGTGGTAAGCACTGCTGCTCACTGAAACAAGTAATCCATCCTAGTGGAAACAATGCATGTCTGCATGATAACAAACGCCACTCAGCAGCCAAATCAACTCTATCTCGACGACTAACTAATCATTGGCATTTACATTAGCCATGCTTGCTTACAGTATATTAGCTGTGCTGATTATATTTTTATTTATTTATTTTTATTTACGAGTAAATACATTATGTACATGATACATACTTTACTACTTATTATTATTTGTCAATTCCTCCTCCTCCTCCTCTTCCACGAACAAGTTGCACAACACCGGATATACTCAATAGGCGACGGCACAATTATTCCCTCCGAGAGCGCAAAATAGTATCAAATTAATCACTTTATCAGCTCATTATTGATTATTATTTTTCATCACCCCCAACGCTTTATTTTATTTTATTATTATTATATAATCTTCTTTTTTGGGCTGAAAAAGTATATAGACAAGAATAAAGAAACAAATAAGAAATAACTCCGAGGTTTAAGTTAAGTAAGAATGAGAAAATGATTACGGAGTAGTTTGCGCATCAGTTCAACGTCGCATTCGCTTCCACATTGGAGCCACTTATGATGCTATTAGATTACACAAAGACCTTCGCAAACAACGGCATACCAGGTACCAAGTATTTAATAAAAGAAAGATTGAATTAAAATGAATTTAAAAGATAAATAAATAAATAAAATAAAATAAAAACAAATTAAAAATAATAATCACCCAAACCTGTTTCAATTCCCCTGCTCCTGCGCTAGGGCTGCAGCCAGGCACTATAGCCAACGAATTCGGTTGGGTGTGGGATGATTTGAACCGAAGCTGGGGCTGTAGTAGCGTCATGATCAACCTGACTCGGCTCTTCTCAGCTCAGGTCGGTTCAGTTCAGTTCAGTTCAGTCAAATTGTGATTCACGCCACAATTTAATGGCA